>JAULAV010001348.1:0-23002 GCA_030789695.1 Scilla litardierei | reverse complement strand
AAGCACACAAGGAGAGAACATCCAATATTATACATATAATAGTCATTACAAAAACCGGTCGTTACATCCTCCCCACCTTAAGAAAAATTCCGCCCTCAAAATTTCCCAACACTCACGTGTCAGGGAACAAAAGTGGGTAACGCTCTCTCATCTCGTCTTCTCTCTCCCAAGTAGATTCTCCTGGCGAGCCGTGTCGCCACATCACCCTAACAAGATCGACTGTCTTGTTCCGAAGTGACTTCTGACACCTGTCCAAAATCTGCACTGGCTGCTGGTCATACGTCAGATCGGGGCAAACGGTGATCTCCGAGAAATCCACAGCATGAGACGGATCGCTGATGTATCGACGAAGCTGCGACACATAGAAGACATCGTGAACTCCTTCCAAGGATGGCGGCAAGGCTAAGCGGTAGGCTACCTCGCCAACCCTCTCCAGAATGTCAAACGGTCCAATGTATCTCGGGCTCAGCTTCCCTCATTTCCCATAGCGAATCACTCCTCGATTCGGGGAAATCTTCAGGAACACATGGTCACCCGGCTGAAACTCCAACGGACGCCGTTTAGCATCAGCCTAATGCTTGAAATGGTCCTAAGAAATCCTCAGCCTCTCCCGTATGTTCCTCACAACATCCACAGCCTCCACGATCATCTTAGGTCCTAACAGCTCCCGATCTCCAATGCCATCCCAGCTCAGTGGCGATCGACATTTCTTCCCGTATAGCGCGGCAAAAGGTGCCATGCCAATACTCGCCTTGAAGCTGTTATTGTAGGCAAACTCCACGAGGTGGAGATGATCCTCCCAAGATCCCTTGAAGTCCAACATACATGCCCTCAGCGTGTCCTCCAAGATCTGGATCGTCCTCTCGGACTGGCCATTCGTCTGTGGATGGTACGCCGTGCTGAAACTCAGACTCGTACCCAAACTCTTCTGCAGACTCTACCAGAACTGAGATGTGAACCTCGTGTCTCTGTCCGACACGATACTCACAGGGACTCCGTGAAGTCGTACGATCTCCTGCACGATTCATGTTACATCACTATCTAGACTAGGAAAAAGGAAATTAAAACGGAGAGTAAAAAGATTTACCTCCATATATCTCCTCGCTAGCGCCTCAGTGGACTGTCCTACTCGGAAGGGAATAAAGTGCGTGGATTTGGTCAATCGGTCTACGATCACCCAAATCGCGTCATTCTGCTTCGAACTCCGAGGTAGTCCAGTCACGAAATCTATAGTGATGTGTTGCCACTTCCACTCCGGAATCGGAAGCGGTAGCAGCAACCCTGCCATACGCTGATGCTCCGCCTTTACCTGCTGGCAAACCAGACACTTGGCTACACTCCGAGCCACGCTCCTCTTCATACCATGCCACCAATAGTTCAAGCGAAGATCCTGGTACATCTTGGTGCCACCAGGATGCACAGAATACGACGAACTGTGTGCCTCAACCAACAGCTCATCTCTGATGTCCCCAGCTGGCACACACAACCTGGCTCCAAACCTCAGCGAGCCATCCTCATGAATCAAGAAGTCAGTCCGTAGACCAGCTTCCACCAACCCCCAAATCTTCACCAACTTCGGGTCTCCAGCATGTCCAGCCTTGATCTTGTCCACAATCATCGACTGTATCTGCATACACATCAACGAAGAAGTCTCCCCAGGCAGAAAAATCTCAATACCGGACTCGTAAAAATCCTGCTGCAATCTCCACTGCGGAGTCAACAACATCACTGCTGGAAGCCTACTCAGCGCATCCGAAACCACATTCACCTTGCCAGGGTGATACTGCAAATCGATCTCATAATCTGCCATTAGCTCCAACCACCGACGCTGTTGCATGTTGAGCTCCTTCTGAGTAAAGATATACTTCAAGCTTTTGTGATCGGTGAAGATCGTCACCTTCTCACTCAGCAGGAAGTACCTCCAAATCTTCAGCGCAAACACGACAGCAGCCAACTCCAAATCATGTGTTGGGTAGTTCTTCTCATGAGCCTTAAGCTGACGAGAAGCATACGCAACCACGTGCTCATGCTGATGCAATACACAACCGAGACCCTTTCCAGAAGCATCGCAAAAGATCTCGAATCCTCCACTCCGGTCAGGCACAGCAAGAACAGGGGCAGACGTCAGCCTCTCCTTCAAAACACCAAAAGACTTCTCACAATCATCAGTCCAAACATAAGGCACATCCTTCCGCGTCAGTCTGGTCATCGGCTCGGCAATACGGGAGAAGTCCTTAATGAACCACCGGTAATAACCAGCCAGTCCAAGGAAACTCCGGATCTCGGACGCTGACTGCGGAACAGGCAACTCCCTGATAGCCTTAATCTTCTCGGGGTCCACCGAAATACCATCTCCAGTCACCACATGCCCGAGAAAAGCAACTCTGTCCAGCCAAAACTCTCACTTGGAATACTTAGCATACAACCGATGCTTCCTCAAGATTTCCAATACTGTCCTCAAGTGCGACGCATGTTCCTCCTCCGACTTCGAGTAGATCAGAATGTCGCCAATGAAGATAACGACAAACTTGTCTACGAAGTCATAGAAGATCAAGTTCATCAGATTCATAAAAACTGCGGGTGCGTTGGTTACCCCGAAAGGCATAACCACGAACTCGTAGTGTCCATACTTCGTCCTGAATGCTGTCTTCGGAACATCTTCCTTCCTCACCTTCAGCTGGTGATATCCACTCCTCAGATCCAACTTGGAGAATACCCTCGATCCTCCAAGCTGATCAAAAATATCATCAATACGAGGCAACGGATATCGATTCTTGACGGTCACTGCATTCAACTCCCGGTAGTCCACACACATGCGACGTGAACCATCCTTCTCCTTCACCAACAAGACCGGTGCTCCCCACGGAGACACACTGGGATTAATGTAACCTTTCAGAAGAAGATCGTCCAGCTGCTTCCGTAATTCCTCCAATTCTGCTGGTGCTAGTGATAAGGCGCCTTCGAGATAGGCTGCGCACCCGGAATAAGATCGATAGAAAACTCGAGAGCTCGATCGGGCAGCAATCCAGACATCTCCTCGGGGAAGACGTCGTCGAAGTCACGCACTACCGCAGGTCTACACTGCTCCATCTGTATAGCAACGATCTCCACCGGTTTGGCCCGAAACCTGACCGGACCAAGCGAACTGTTGCCATGGCTGAACGCGAACACCAGATGTCCAGGGATCTCGAACACCACCTTCTTCCTCCGACAATCGATTGTGGTGTAGAAACTCCCAAGCCAGTCCATCCCAAGGACAGCATCATAGTTGATGATGTCGTGGATGATGAAATCAGCGTAGAGCTCATGTCCACAGACCACCAAAGGGCAAGAATTGCAACCACGATGCACCGAGACCACGACATTCCCCGTAACGATATCCCAACTCTTGGGAAGAGGGGAAGTCGACAAGGAATGCTTCTCCATGAAGCTTTGGGAAATAATGCACATCGATGCACCAGAGTCGAAGAGGACTCGAGCAGGAAATGTGCAAACCAAAATCACACCTAACAGACAGTTTAACAATCAAATCCTATTCTAGCAAATATAACAAGCAATCAAACAAATTCCAACAACATGACTAACTAAGAAAGAATAACTAGGCTATGGGTTACCTGCAATAACCTCATCCTCGATCTCAGCCTCCACCGCAGTCATCAGGAAAGCCTGCCTCCTCGGCTGAACAGCCTGCTGAAAAGCCTGCCTCTGCGGAACGAGAGGCGCTCCACGTCCAGCAGGTACAGGTGCCTTCTGCTGCAACGGCTGAGCTGCTACAGGTCCCCTCCACGGCTACTTAGACTTCGAGCAGTCCCTCATGGTATGCGCAGGATCACCACAAACCAAGCACTGTCCCAACATCTTCCGGCACTGATCCTTGACATGTCCAGTCTTTCCACAGAAATGGCAAGTCTTCAGAGTAGGAGGTCCTCCTGGCCTCTTGAACTGTACAGGCTGATTGGGCCTGAACCCCGGTCTCATCACTGCCCTGACCAGCTCTACAGGCCTCTTCCCAGCTCCAGAAGTGCATCCTCTCTTTTGGTTCAAAATCAGCTCCTGCCTCTTCGCTGCAACCAGAACCTTCTGATAGGTCTCCGAATCAGAAGAAGTCACAAAGCTCTGAAGATCCAAAGAAAGCCCCTGCAGAAACCTCTGGGCCCTCTCATCAGTATCCTGCACCATTTTCGGTGCGAAACGACTCAACCTGGTGAACTCATGGTGGTACTGGTCCACCGTCAAGCTCCCCTGCTTCATGTCAATGAAGCGCTGTGCCATCTCCCTCCTGGCAGCCTTCGAAAAGTACTCCTCATCGAATCTGGACTTGAAGGTAGCCCAAGATATCGGCTCCTCCAGCATATCCTCCTCGGCATCCCACCAGTTCCGAGCATTATCCTTGAGCTGCCTCTTCGCCAAGTCAACCCATCCAGCCGGGTCGACCTTCGACATCTTCAAGTTGTCCTCCATGTTTCTAGTCCACTCATCCGCAGCTAGAGGTCCTTCGGTCCCATCAAATTAAGCGGGGCCCAGCTCCTGAAACTGCTTCGATCCTGACTCGAAGCGAGGGACATTCTGAACAGGCTGTGCTACTCGAGCAGGCGTAACATTCCGGACATTCTGCAGCATCCCCTGCTGCACCTGCATCATCTGATGCATCATCCGTATGATCTCCCCGTTGGTCGGCTCTCGGTCCGGCTCTTCGACACGAGGGGGCACACCACCACCAGCACGGGTATTCCGTCTTCTAGCCATCTAATGACACAGAAAACGAAACAAATCAGACTCTCAGCCTTATGACTCGGTGTCAGAATTGTTTATCGGACATTCTATAATTCTTATCGTTGTTTCGATTAAGTCACAGTTATAGAGTGTTGGACCTGCATGGGCCACCAAAGAAACCTGTCACGACCCGCTTCCCTAAAATGGAGGCGAGGCATGACGAGGCCTGCTCAGGCTGGGAGCTGTGAGGCTCACTCAACCTGTAAAGCATCTGGAATAACACGCAGGTCCCTGTAATGTGACACGGAACAAGGATAACAATAATAGAAAGAGGAAAATAAATATTTATTCATCTCAGAGTCCAATAAAATAGTCCAACAACCAGAAAAGCCACCAGGCAACAAAAGAGTCTAAAATAAAAGGCCCAGCATGGCCAACAATGAAACTAACAACAAACGGTGCTACTCACCGACAACAACAACAACTAAAGGAAGAAATGTGAAGGATCACTAGGACTGGTCACCGGTGTCCTCGTACTCCTCGTCAGCAACAGAATCGGGCACGAACTTCACGAACTCGTCGCCCTCAATAGCAATCTCTGGCTCAGCAACTAACATGCGACACCCAAAGAGAAGGGGCACATGTCAGCAAGTCTACAAGACTTGTGCAAGGAAACTAAAGAAAGTAAAAACAACCTAGCAGTTCTAGAGTATGGTATAACATGACATGTTATGCAAGAAGAACAGCAAGTAAAGTAAACAGCAGTTTATGACATGGCATGATTTAAAGCATGGCAGGTAAAACATGGCATGCTCAAGTAAACATTTACAAGGACAGTTACAAGTATTGTAAGCACGTCGTGCACAGAGATTCCACCCTTTGGCTACAGTGACTGTACGGGCCAACTCTTACGCTCAAGTGGCCGTTTATCCCTACCCCTCCATGTGTATCGAGCCAGGGCTTTACCCCCGAACATAGAATGCTCGCTTCTGGATCACAAGCCAGGAAGTGTTTTTAACAAGGATGGCGTAGGGTTATGCCCGCATAACGGGTGCCTAGCCGATAACACGGAAACACGGATTTGTACAAGGATTTGTAGTGTGTGCTACGATGCAACATTGTCACGCCCCGCTTCCCAAAAATGTGGAGGCAAGACGTGAGAAGGTTCGCTCAGATGTGGAGTTGTGAAGCTGCAGTCTGATAAGCGTATAAAATTCAATTGGCAGGTCCTTGCAACGCAATACGAAACAACGATAATGATAATGAAATGAGACAATAAGCAATTTATTAAATCTCAGAATATCCATAAAATAAATTACAATATCACAGAAAAGACACCAGGCTCAAAAGGAAAAGCTAAGGCCCATACATGGCCAACAAAGTACAACATACAAGTAAAGGTGCCACGCACCGACAACCAACAACAAGGCTAAACAAAGGAAGAGGACACAAGCGATCTCTAAGACTGGTCACCAAAGACCACAGACTCCTCCTCGGCAACCATTGGCTCAGCGCCAGCAAACACTACGCCCTCTCTAACGAACTCTGGCTCAGGATCTAACATGTGTCACCCAGAAGAGTAAAGGGGCACATGTCAGCAAGTCTAAAAAGACTTGCGCAAGAAAACTGAAAGGAAAGTAAACTAACAACCTGGCAGTTATAGTATGATGCATAGCATGACTAGTTTAGTATGTGTGTAACAAATAAGGTAAGGTGTAAGTGACAAGTAACAAGTAGCAAGTATGGCGTGAATGACAAGTTTTACAAGTATAAACACGGACAAGTACAAGTCAAGTAAATCACGTCAAGTAAACATGTCGTGCACAAGTAAGACATGGTGTAACAATAAGTGCAAGAGAACAATTATCTTGGCATGTCAAGAGTAGCCAAGCTACTAACAATCTCAATCTTTTCACTAGTCACGTTTTCAAGTTATTTGTAGATGTTTACGCCTTACATCTGAACTGTTGGACATTCACACTGATTGGCCGTTTAACACTACCCCAGAATCCAGAGTTTACGCCTTACAACTGAAGTTACTGATCGGGCAGACTCCCGGTTGATTGGCCGCTTAGCCCTTACCCCTCCCACACGTAAACAAGCCAAGGTCCCTGTACACGATGCTCAGTAAATGAGCCAAGGTTGCCCCGCACAAGAGCTTGTTTTTAGGTTCACAATTTGGCATAGGGTTGTGCCCGCTAAAAGCAGGTGCCTAGCCGGAAACAAGTAGATCGGGCATTGGCTATCGACCAACACACGTGGCCCGCTTCTGGAACACGAGCCAGGAAACACAAGTATTGTAGCGTGTGCTACGAATACGACATTCAACATGAATAGCATGGCATGGCATGTAGTAAGGCGTACATGTAAGGAATTAAACATGGCAGTTTAATATGCATGAGCAACAAGTTAAAAGGGTTGGACCTAGCTTCGTTGTGAAGCTAGATCAATTGAGGTGACGGATCTAGTTTCCTTGTCAAACTAGATCAAATAGGCGTCTAGGCAGCTATCATTTTACTGTCTAGTCTCTTTTACGCTACGGTACAAAAGTGACCTAAAACATGGCCTAAAACCCTAGGAGGCAAGTTTCACTTGGCTAGCACCGAGGATGACATTCACGAAGGCACGTCACAAAATGGTAACCTACGGGGATGAGATCTCTGCCATGGAAAAACAACATCAGAACAATATCTCTAACATCCATTTTATTAGGGTTTCAATAAAATCACAATGAGGGTTATGAGAATATTAAAGGATCGAACACTACCGTATAGAAGTAGAAGATCGATGCCAAGCAAGCACGGCGACGGAAGAACGATCCAGAGAACTACGGCTCAGATCTGGAAACGGGGAGAAAATCTGGAGAAATGGGATTTGTGGGGTTTTGGGGGTTGGAGGCGACCTAAAACATGAAGGCTGGTCTAAATGGAGGGTGAGAGGGGCTCTTGAGGAAGGAGGAAGGGCTAGAGGAAGGTTGGGGAAGATCATAGGTCTAGGGGAAGGGAAATGGCCAAGAGAAATGAAAGAAAGAAAAGAACACGATCGGGCGTATTTATAGGGATGAACCGGCGGCCGCCCTAAAATTAGGGTTTCTGGGTTGATTAGTCGGTCAACGAAGGGTGGCTGACCGACTAGTTCGGGAACTAGTCGGTCGGTCGTTCAACTGTGACCGACTAACATCAAACTGCGAAAGAAGGAAGAAATCTGGGAAGTGAATTAGTCGGTCGGTGAAGGCTCGTCGACCGACTAGTTTGGGACCTAGTCGGTCGGTGAGTGTTCATGGACCGACTAACGATAAACAGTAACTTAGGTAAAATTAATCAAAGGAACTAGTCGGTCTGAGAGCAAGTTCTGACCGACTAGTTTCACATCTAGTCGGTCGGTGGTTGTTCTTAGACCGACTAAGAGTAAACAGTAACTCCTGAATAATTGATTCAATGAACTAGTCGGTTTGAGAAGAGTTCCTGACCGACTAGATTGGAATCTAGTCGGTTGGTCCCCCTTCTTGAACCAACTAACGTGCACGAAAAGTGCCGAATTGAAGCACGAAGCTTCGGGAAGATTCCTACGGCTTCTAAGATCAACCCATCTCTAAGATATGAGCGATATGAGGCTCGTCATGAGTGACTTACTCCAAGCTCAACGATCTAAGGAAGAAGCTAGGAAATCACAACGAAACGAACGAAAGCGAAAGCTGCGGAGACGGAAATCACACGCAAGGAGAAAATCCTCCAAGACATATATATATATATATATATATATATATATATATATATATATATATATATATATATATATATATATATATATATATATATAACACTAATATAGAAAAACCAGTCGTTACATCCTACCCACCTTAGAATAAAGTCCGTCCTTGGACTTTCTAACATATCTAGTCGCTCTGGTAACTACCCTCAATCAGTATAACTTTACATTTCAACTCGATATATTCATTACAAGTGCTTATATATGCACTGGGTAGCCAAACATTAACACTACCAACATGTATATATATATTCACACACAGCATACACTTATTCCTATCATAGTCAGTCAAAAGCATACACGTATTTCCATCATATACACATATACACATACATCCCTTATATAGCTATTACTTACCTAGCACCAAACATTAGTCCATATACTCACAACCAATTAAATAGTTCACACTAGTAAATACCATCGAAATACTCTACGTTTAGGTATCTACCTAAGAACAAGGCAATAAGAATACACTACTCCCTATATCTCCTAGTTTACATCCAATACCAAACACGTCAACACACGTAATCACACCACACCATCCTAAACTCAAGTTATTATATTTAATATACTTCCACCATCGTTATAATTTCACAATTTATAGTCATTCAAACGCACACAGATACTTCACCATACACTTACATCACCTACGGTCCTATAACTATATTCACGACACGCCACACACACCATGGTCATCAATACTTGTAATTAGGCACATACTTACCCGTGCATGGTGCACACCCACACACGCTAACATTTGATTCATATATACCAATATATACTCAGCCCATATACACACTTAGTTTTAGCAAGCACATATATGTATTCACGTAGGCAAGCCCCTAATAAATAACTATACCACAAGACCAACGCCTATAACTATATACTGGTTTAGTAACCCACAATCATGTGCGTCACACAACCGGACACAAACAATCCAAACATTATACATACATCATTCATCAATATACACCAACCACATACAAATACACCAATGTATATAGAGTACACCCACTCAAGCTTGAGTGAGACTCAAAATCATGGCAGAATATTTCCATATACATAACACAGCATCCATACATATACCAATATTATTCTAATGCATACACATCTACCAACATAACCATATACATATCATAATGTCAAACACCCTTAATATATAATCAGGTAATATCACATATTTCGATCACTTCATATACCATAATAATATTACAAACATCAGCACACCTATAATTACAATACTCTCCCTGATAAATGCAGTCATCGTATAGTCACATACATGTATCATATATTCATACCATATCCATCCATCTATAATTGGCACATCAATACACTTACTTCATCCATTAGTTAAGATATGCAGTAGTCGGGTATACCTCATGGTATACACGCATACGACATCTCATAAAAACAAGTAATACCAATCAAACAATTATAATCCTACTATCATATGTATATCACACTTATACTCATGCAGCTAATACATAACTACCTACACACAATATACCAATACCAACACACATACAACTTCATATGCACCATGAAATTTAATACACTACGACGACACATCAAATTACACTAATGGGAACCACCAAACTATATTAAGGTTGACACGGGCGACGACAAGCTCTATTGGCTAGACAAAAGGAAAGCAACTGAAATCAAAAGCGTAACGAATAGAAGGATCGAATAGCATGAGAACGGTCGTGTAATGATGTAATGATGCTCCATTAGGATACATGGAAAATAGTGTGTAAAAGATATAAGTTAAAACGAAGAGTACGAAACCGGTCGATAAAATGAGTCGTTCGAAATAAGTTTGAGTCGTATATACATAATAAGAAGAAATGGTTTATTTAGCTTATACAAAGCTATCACGAGTAAAAGTAAATCATTTACACGAACATGTTGGATCCTGTGGATGGCAAACAACACTAGAAGGGGGGGTTGAATAGTGTTGTATAAAGATAAAACTTTTTCGTTCTTTAATCAATCAACACAAAAACAATTCCTTCTAATGTTGCCTAAGAAACCAAGTAGAGCGATCTACGCTTGGTTCTTAATCAACAATATAATTAAAAATGCACAGCGAAAATTCACAGCAGGTAGTCGACTCCTTATGAGCAGTAGTCGACTCCCAGAGTATAAGTTAGAGCGAACAGATGCAAATCTCAGCGTATAGGATTGATATTTACTGAATATAAAATAAAAGCAAAGATAAACAAACACAGAAAATGCAAGCGCAAAGACAAGGATTTTTATCCTGGTTCCCCGCAACCCGGGTACGTCCAGTCCCCGACCAATCCGGTACGAGATTTCCACTATCTGCCTTGGCAAATACAAGCACCTAACTTCACTCGTTAGGATTTCCAACGACCTTGCCTTGACCAGAATTTCCGAACACAACGCCTAGACTTGTCCAGGGTTATACCCTTGCCTCACAAACCGAGGACTTCCCAAATGGAAACAACTAGACTTGTCTAGTGTTCCAACAAATAGCACAATGAGAAATTTGTCCAATACTCTACAACAAGTGATAGAGATTGGAAATACACCCGATTCTATAGCCAATCAAAAGATAGACAATTGTGTAGTGGCTCAATAGAATAATAGTCTAGATCACACAAAGATATGAAATAAATTCTTTGTGATCTAGAGCTTTTTCAAAAATCCTTCAAATAGAATTTAAAGAGAAATGAAGTAGAGGATTTTGAAAAACAACTTAGCCAATAAAAATATGATCTTCAAGAGAATTAAAAAATATTGCAAGATCAAAAACTGAAATTAAAATTGGCTAGAGAAGAAATGAGAGAGCTTTGATTCACGAGAGCTTTTGCAAATTTGATTTTCAATAATCTTGTCTTTTTCACAAAAGAATTAAGCTCTATTTATAGGGAAAAACTGGGATTTGAAATTTGAATTTCGTTTGACTTTTGTCCCAAAAATTTCGGAGTAAATCACTCAAAGAAATTTAAAATTCAAATTCAAAACGTTTGAAAATTTCCAGCAGGTAGTCGACTCCCTCTATAGGTAGTCGACTCCCAGAGGAGTCTAGGAAATTTTCATCCCTGACTGGTAGTCGACTCCCTACTTTTGGTAGTCGACTCCCATAGGAGTTTTTCCTGTTGTTCTAGTCAAAAAGGGTTAGTTAACTCCAGGGTGCGTGGAGTTTCACTATAATTATTGAAGTGACTAGAGAAAGCTCTTTAAAATTATTTTTGTAGTAAAAACAATATTTCGAAATCCTTTTGTGTGTGTGTGTGTTGTCTACTTGATATGGCTTTGACAAATATCCTAAAAGACACGACACACTCACACTAGACTCTGAACATGTCTTTGGCAGTTTTAGTCAGCTTGATGAACTGAAGATGAACTGAAGATGAGCTTCTTCTTTGAGCTACTTACTTTGTTTGAGCTTGAGTTTCATCACTCGAGTTTAGCCATGTTCGTCTTTGTCGTGGAGCGTAGATACGTGCTTCTTGGAGTATTTAGTAGAGCTTCACGAAACCTGTATACTTAAAGTGTAGTGTAGTTAGTATACCAAGCATTCATTTGGTGTGCTCATCATCAAAATTACTTAGGGGTGGAATTCAATTTCCATCAGAACATACATGGCATATGTTAGAAAATGTTATGCGGCAGTAGTTTAAAAATTTTGGAAAAAGTTTCGAGATTCAAGGAATGAAATCAGATCAAATATAGTGTGGGAAATTTAAGCTCATGCCAAATGTTTTTTTTCCAAGTCTTAAACCTGAAGAGAAATTCCAAATAAACCGTATTGAAACTACTTTTAGAGAATCCGGATTCGCCAGCAGAAACTGATTTATACAAGGGTCTTAACGCACGAGCACAACGAACATAGTACTGATACAAAAATTAATTGAAGTTCATTTCTAGAAATCATCTTTAGAAATATATATGATGAATGGAAAGATAATAACATCTTAGTTGTATGGAAGTAAGTGGGAGGATATATATAGAATTTTTTTTTAAATTGGTAATAAAGCTTTAAAACCGAATTATGGAGGTCTAAATCAGGAAATGGTTTCGAAAAGTAATTTTACGAAAATCTGAACTGGGGAAAACGTTGAGCATAAAATCGACTTGCTGAAAGCTGAAGTTACATGTGACTTGAAAGGTATCTGAATAAGTTTTAATGGCATAAGTAATAAAAGAAAATTATAATTCGGGTTAGGAAAAACAGAAGTATGGTTCAGAATAAAATTGGTATATGAAAAGGGACAAGAAATTTATATCGGTATGAAAAGGTAAATGCTGGAAAATATTATAAATTAAGAATCAAAAATCTCGACAAACGTTTCAATATTTAGAAAAGAACAAATAAATTTAAGTCGGCAAAAGAGTATGAAATCTATTATATAATAAAAGTTTTCGAACAAATTTAAACTTAGCGAAAGAGGAAAATCGAAAATACTTTTAGGGGAAACTAGGATTTGCCACAAGAACGGGTTGGTATAAAGACTTTGAAGTACGGGTACGCCAACTTATAATTAGTAAATATTCATAAATTAATTGGAGTTCTATTTATCTTAAAAGAAGTATTTTAAAGTATGTATGGTAAATAGCTAAAATGAATTTCGCAATTTAGAAAAGGTGGTATATCGAATTATCGAAATAGTACTAAAGTTTAAAATCAAGTGTGGACGATATATGTTAGAAAAATAGTTACAAGATAGTAATTTAAAATTACGACCAAACAGTCTTCAAAATCTAAGAATGACTTTTAGCTCAAACAGAAGTAATGGAAACATACTGAAAGAAGGTTTGAAACAAAATTTAAATCGAGTGGAAACTTTTAATAAGGAAAAATTTGAAAACGACTTTGGAAGAATCAAGATTTCAACGGAAAAGATTTGAAAGGTCAACGATAATAGTAAGGAGGGGATCATGTGAATCGAGGGCAATGAATGTGGTTGTGTGATGAATGCACCTAAATTACGATTCAAGAAAACTACGATGAAAATCTACGGTCAGTAACACAGAAGTTTAGTGACCAAGAAAAGATTGAATTAGAGGGTTCTAATCATCGATTGACTAAAGGTCAAGAAAAACTTAACACTAAGGCTTCCTAATGGCTAGAGTATATTAGAGGCCTCAGGGAAGGTTCTAAGAGAATCGAGATCATGTTCTGTCGGGCCCGAAATCGATGAACCCAAGCGAACGGCTAAAGAAATCCTAGGAATCTATCATGGTCAGAGCTAGATAGGAACCACTAAGGTAACTCTTAAGACTATCATATCAATCACTAGCATGGAGTCTAACAAACAATCAGGGGCCTCTAACTAGCAAGCACAACTTCTAACTAAGTCTCACTATAGTCCTGACCTAATGGATTTCCTACCAAGCTGGGACAGGTGCTTTAACACGTCTACTAGCCACCTAAGACATAGGAACGCTAAAAACCTAGACACCAGGCTTATAATTTGGATGTTCTAATTTATTTAATGGACATTCTATAATTAGTATCGTTGTTTTGATAGTTCGCATTTGCAAATGAACCTGCATGGGCCACCAATAAAACCTGTCACGCCCCTCTTCCCAAATATATGGAGGCGAGACGTGAGAAGGTCCGCTCAGACGTGGAGCTGTGAAACTGCAGTCTGATAAGCGTATAAAATTCAATTGGCAGGTCCTTGCAACGCAATACGAAACAACGATAATGATAATGAAATGAGACAATAAGCAATTTATTAAATCACAGAATATCCATAAAATAAATTACAATATCACAAAAAAGCCACCAGGCTCAAAAGGAAAAGCTAAGGCCCATACATGGCCAACAAAGTACAACATACAAGCAAAGGTGCCACGCAACGACAACCAACAGCAAGCATAAACAAAGGAAGAGGACACAAGCGATCTCTAAGACTGGTCACCAAAGACCACAGACTCCTCCTCGGTAACCATTGGCTCAGCGCTAGCAAACACTACCCCCTCTCCAACGAACTCTGGCTCAGGATCTAACATGTGTCACCTAAAAGAGTAAAGGGACACATGTCAGCAAGTCTAAAAAGACTTGAGCAAGGAAACTGAAAGGAAAGTAAACTAACAACCTGTCAGTTATAGTATGATGCATAGCATGACCAGTTTAGTATGTGTGTAACAAATAAGGTAAAGTGCAAGTGACAAGTAACAAGTAGCAAGTATGGCGTGGATGACAAGTTTTACAAGTATAAACACGGACAAGTACTAGTCAAGTAAATCACGTCAAGTAAACACGTCGTGCACAAGTAAGACATGGTGTAACAATAAGTGCAAGAGAACAATTATCTTGGCATGTCAAGAGTAGCCAAGCTACTAACAATCTCAATCTTTTCACTAGTCACGTTTTCAAGTTATTTGTAGATGTTTACGCCTTACAGCTGAACTGTTGGACATTCACACTGATTGGCCGCTTAACACTACCCCAGAATCCAGAGTTTACGCCTTACAACTGAAGTTGCTGATCGGGCAGACTCCCAGTTGATTGGCCGCTTAACCCTTACCCCTCCCACACGTAAACAAGCCAGGGTCCCTGCACACAATGCTCAGTAAATGAGCCAGGGTTGCCCCGCACAAGAGCTTGTTTTTAGGTTCACAATTTGGCGTAGGGTTGTGCCCGCTAAAAGCAGTTGCCTAACCGGAAACAAGTAGATCGGGCATTGGCTATCGACCAACACACGTGGCCCGCTTCTTGAACACGGGCCAGGAAACACAAATATTGTAGCGTGTGCTACGAATGCGACAATCAACATGAATAGCATGGTATGGCATGGCATGTAGCAAGGCGTACAGGTAAGGAATTAAACATGGCAATTTAATATGCATGAGCAACAAGTTAAAAGGGTTGGACCTAGCTTCATTGTCAAGCTAGATCAATTGAGGTGACGGATCTAGTTTCGTTGTCAAACTAGATCAAATAGGCGTCTAGGCAGCTATCATTTCACTGTCTAGTCTCTTTTACGCTACGGTACAAAAGTGGCCTAAAACATGGCCTAAAACCCTAGGAGGCAAGTTTCACTTGTCTAGCACCGAGGATTACGTTCACGAAGGCACGTCACAAAATGGTAACCTACGGGCATGAGATCTCTGCCATGGCAAAACAACATCAGAACAATATCTATAACATCCATTTTATTAGGGTTTCAATAAAATCACAATGAGGGTTATGAGAATATTAAAGGATCAAACACTACCGTATAGAAGTAGAAGATCGATGCCGAGCAAGCACGGCGACGGAAGAACGATCCGGAGAACTACGGATCAGATCTGGAAACGGGGAGAAAATCTGGAGAAATGGGATTTGTGGGGTTTTGGGGGTTGAAGGCGACCTAAAGCATGAAGGCCGGCCTAAATGGAGGGTGAGAGGGGCTCTAGAGGAAGGAGGAAGGGCTAGAGGAAGGTTGGGGAAGATCAGAGGTCTAGGGGACGGGAAATAGCCAAGAGAAATGAAAGAAAGAAAAGAACACGATCGGGCGTATTTATAGGGATGAACCGGCGGCCGCCCAAAAATTAGGGTTTCTGGGTTGATTAGTCGGTCAACGAAGGGTGGCTGACCGACTAGTTCGGGAACTAGTCGGTCGGTCATTCAACTGTGACCGACTAACATCAAACGGCGAAAGAAGGAAGAAATCTGGGAAGTGAATTAGTCGGTCGGTGAAGGCCCGTCGACCGACTAGTTTGGGACCTAGTCGGTCGGTGAGTGTTCATGGACCGACTAACGATAAACAGTAACTTAAGTAAAATTAATCAAATGAACTAGTCGGTCTGAGAGCAAGTTCTGACCGACTAGTTTCACATCTAGTCGGTCGGTGGTTGTTCTTAGACCGACTAAGAGTAAACAGTAACTCCTGAATAATTGATTCAATGACTAGTCGGTTTGAGAAGAGTTCCTGACCGACTAGATTGGAATCTAGTCGGTTGGTCCCCCTTCTTGAACCAACTAACGTGCACGAAAAGTGCCGAATTGAAGCGCGAAGCTTCGGGAAGATTCCTACGGCTTCTAAGATCAACCTATCTCTAAGATATGAGCGATATGAGGCTCGTCATGAGTGACTTACACCAAGCTCAACGATCTAAGGAAGAAGCTAGGAAATCACAACGAAACGAACGAAAGCGAAAGCTACGGAGACGGAAATCACACGCAAGGAGAAAATCCACCAAGACATATATATATATATATATATATATATATATATATATATATATATATATATATATATATATATATACTAGTCATAACCCGTGCCCATAGGGCACGGCGAAGGTCGTCTCCCGAGTGCGAAACCGAGGAGGACAGTCAGTGCACGGGTGAAATGGTGACATGATAATCATCTCCCAAATGCATTTTTATTCCTCCAATTAAGACATTTTTTTTTCAAATGGGAGATCATTATTTTTGGCATTCAGAAAGGTAGCTTGTTATCTTTCCTATACAACCATATCAAAGAAAATCTAACCTTAGGGAATTGTGTTGCTATCTGTATGTTTCTGCCCAACGTTTACTGTAAACTACCATTAAAACAGGATTGGAAAGATATTATATCAATTAAGCGTGTGTCCTCTTAATTGAGCGATATCAAATCGTGGCATGTTTGGCATCAATTAGAATTAGAATAATGTGAAATCCCCACGCACAACTCACAATTAAAAAAAATTGAGCGATATCCCCACTCAGAACTCCCAATTAGAATTGGAAAGAATTGTGTCCTCTTTGGCATCAAGCTTGTTGAATTATCTTTGTTCTTGGTTGCATGTCTAATCTGGATATAAGTGTGAGCAATCTGTCACAATCTCTATCAATTAAAAATAACCTCCAGCAAGAAGTTTTTTGTCGCATTTTTATGTTTAGTTGACATGAAATGGAAATTTTTTATGTTTAGTTGATTTTAATCCCTTTGGAACAGTTCACTTTGGAACAAAATCAGTTGGAACTCAATCAGTTAAATGAAAAGTGCCCTTTGGAACTCAATCATCAAAAATTTGAAACTCAATCTGCCTATTGAAACTCAATTTGTCGAAGTCTGTGTACTTTAGATAGGGTAACCCATGCACAGTCATAATGCTAATCATAATGGTAAGCTGCTAATCCTAAACAGTTTATTATAATGATAATGCTAATGCTAATGCTAAACTGTTTAACAAATTAGACCATGTTCACCTGGGCTAATCCTAAAAAAATAATTGGATCGTGTTCATTTGCACGGTCCTAAACGAATAATGCTAAACTGGTAATCAAAGGGCATTTTTCATTAGCATTGTTAAATGAGGACCATGCAAATCAACACAGTGAATAATTCAATGAGGACCATCATAAATGATTCAAATAATTAAATTAATGCTGAGGAACCATCATAAATAAAGTGCTTATTAAATTAATTAATGCTGAACTGGTGCTTATTAAATTAATGCTAAACTGGTAAAAAGTTTCAAATAACTCATTGGCACGGTCCTAAATAAGGTCAGTAAATTTAAGAATGAAATTAACTGGGGAACTACTGGGGAACTACATAAAAATGACATTTCCTCTACCCAAAAAATATAGAGTAATTCACCTAAACAGACAAATGCCAAAAAAATGAAACCCAAACACTCAAAAGGTCAGTTACTTTAAGAAAGCGTTGATTTCGAACATGAAAAACAAATGCCAAACATTGATTTCAAATGTCAAAAATTAACCAAAAAATGTCAAAAATTAACCGAAACCCTAGGGATCAGAAATTAATGAATGAAATTGTGAGAGAGAGAGAGACAGAGAGGAGAGTACCAGAGGACGTCTTGAATCGAGGACGTCGCAGATGAGTTACGTTTGTGGGATGAAGGTTGAAGGATGAAGAGAACAGTTTGTTAGTGGGAATTGAAGACAACAGGTTGTTGTTGGAAATTGTTGAGAACTTGTAAATGAGGGCACGGGAATTGAAGCCAACAGGTTTTTATTTTTTTTAGAACAGTTCCTTTTCAAAACAGTCGTAGGATCCAAAGTTAGAACCGTTTTTTTACAAAACTCAGTTTTAAATAATTGTGTGAGTAGATTATCCTAGTCATAATTTTGGAGACACGTAGGACAAAACTGCCATATAGGACAAAGGTCATGCATTATATAATAGATATCACTCAAAATCTCATCTCTTGTATAGATATATATACTCCCATGAAATGGACACAACATGATTCGGCATAGCTTGCTTACACATGCCCCTTATTGTCATATATATATATATATATACTCCCATGAAATGGACACAACATGATTCAGCATAGCTTGCTTACACATGCCCCTTATTGTCATATATATATATACTAGTCATAACCCGTGCCCTAAGGGCACGGTTCATTTTAAATATTTCCCCTTCAACTTGTAGATCCCTTAATTTTAAACCAAAAACAATTAGTAAAGCACAATAATTGTTATTCAGAGTTCCAAAAAATTTTGGTCCCCTAGAAATTTAGTTGCCACCAAAGAAATTAGTTTTCCCAAATATTTTAGTCCCCCCCCAAATTTAATTCCATCAATATTTAACATGTATCGTACGGGAACTATTCGTTTAAAATATTGCCCCCTTCAAAACCCTAGTCCCCTAATTTTAAACGAACATCAATAATCAAAGCATAACAATGGTTATTTAGTTTCCCTAAAAATTTAAGTCTTCCCAAAATTTAGTTCTCTTTTCATTAAAAATTTCCCCTATCAAAATCTTGTATCTCCTAATTTTAAACGAATACTAATAATTAAAGCGTAATAATGATTATTTAGTTCATCCTAAAATTTTTTGGTCCCCCCTCAAAATTTAATTCCCTACAGATTATGTTTCCCCCAGAATTTAGTTCAAGTTTAAAATTTTAGTTCCCCCTAAAATTTAGTTCCCACCAGATTGAGTTCCTCTTAAAATTTTATGATTTTCTCCCAAAATTTTCACAAACCATCATCCTAACCAATGAATCCTCAATATACAATCCCCGTATCTTTTTACTCAACCTTCTGTCCTAGTTAGCAAACCCATTCAAATGTATAATAGATAACAAATGAGGCTCATGGCAACCTAGAAGTCGAGCATGTCAGATTCTACAAAAACTATATTATAGTTTCGGTTGGAAATTTGCGAAGAAACGCTATTTTCCCTGGGAATCACATTATTTTTCACTAAACGAACGAAATCAGTTTCTATAACATCTTGACAACAAAGATTCTGCATTCATCAACTCTGTAATTAGGAGTTTCAAGGAATTCGTGCTATACTCGACTATTTATTTACTTGTGCTTTTTGCCGCATTTTTGAAAGTATCATCTTTTTATTTTATTTTTTAAATAGATATTCTTAAGATATATGTTCTCTTTCATAAATCTGCTTTTGAACTGAAAGATCCTTTTAATGATACTTAGAACACTATCATGGAATCTTGTATATACGTATATTGCTCTCACAGATTTTAGTGTATAGGGATATAAGGTGCAAGATGCAATAAATCATCCAATTCCGACTAACTACAAAAAAATAATGCATTTTTTCCTCATCTATCGTCATGCTTTCAAATAAATATTTCTCAAATAAAATAAAAAAGCTTATGCAACTTAATTTTTATTTTTATTCCTCAAACCCAATTAATTCTATTACTTACTAAAAGTTCAATTAAAAAACTTTGATGAAGGGACCAAAAACTTTGATTCTATAATTTCAAACAAACACATAGTTGGTAGACATAAAATTACTTGCTCCAATAATAAGCAACCTAGAAATATTAATCCTAAAATCTGCTCGTTCCAACGAATCACACCCATTGCTTAAAGCACATAAACAATTTCTCTTAGAACTAAAATTAAAATTGAAACTCATATTAAACTTTAGCACATATAAGGGCATTTTTTCAAACATCAAAACCAAAAATTAAATCATTTTTACTGATTGAAATTTATTTTGATACAACACATTAACCAATAATTATTGGACATGCAATTTCCAAGCATCAAACCAACAAAAATATACACATTTATAGTAATTGGAAACCACATCCCAAGTAAAATGAGAAAGGAAAAGAACATTTCATTCATTCATGAATTTAGAAATAAAAACATATTCAAAATCTAAAAACAACAAAATGCACAACATTCTAAAACCCGTAATATCCTAAATTTCTCAAACATACTTCCTTCCAACACAGGCACAATCGATTTCTTGACAGCAAGACTATTCAAGTACCCTAACCCTAACCACCGAACATGTAGAGAGTCCTCCCCTGCCTCTTCTACATGTAGACCATATCCCTCTTCGTCTCTGTCTTCCTCCTCACATGCTCAATGTAGGTCACCGCATCATAAATCACATTCTCTAAGAAGATCTTGAGGACGCCACACGTCTCCTCATTGATCAGCCTGCAGATCCTCTTACTTTGCCTCTCCTCACCAGCCACCTAATCTTCGGCTTCGTGATGCCCTGGATGTTGTCCCAAAGAAAAAAATCTAAGTTCTTCTAATTAACATGCTGCTTGTAATGCAGAATAGCGCAAATTTAAGACATCAGATTGGCCATTCAACGAATTTTTGATGGACACATCCTGCAAAGAGCAAGTAAACCAAATGCATAGCACCTTTAATAATGATTTCATAGAAAGCATGAAAATGAACATGGAAGGGTTCATTAAATCAATTTATTGATTGGTTTTTTGATTCAGCATTCAAGCTATTTGCAAACTATGGTTGTGTTAAAATATTAGAAACAACTTTAAAGGTATCTAAAACTCTCATTGCAGAAATATAATGAATCTTAAGGCTAATGTAGGTTAATAAAGAACAATAAAAGATTATTTAGTAATATGTTCTAATAACTTGCCATTTAATCATTAGTAAGTGGAATAAGTAGGCAATTGCACATGTTACCCTTTGAAATTATATGAGATAGTGCAAACCTCTAATGTCTTGTTTCAATTCATGTTATTATAAAACTGACTCCTTATGCCAAGTATTACATAGAATCAGCTGGAGGTAGAAGTGGGAAAATGGAGAAAAATTCAGTTTAAACACAAAACAGTCCAATCAAGTAATATAAGCACAGCCGACCAGCACATCAAACACATGTTACCCATATGCAAAATTTGTTTAGTTATTAGTATTCAATGGTAGGAATCCAAATCAATTTAGCTATTTGACTTACATATGGCTAGAAATTACAAATACCAAAATTCAATACAAAGCAGTTCCACTTGGGCAGAATCACCATGTGTATTAACCAAATTTTGATGAAGTCAGTTGACTGACACTCAAGTTGATTACCAAGCACAAAAAATCTTTAATCCAATTAGTAAGATGTCTGAAGTTTTTATAATGTACCCTAACATTAGAAGCTTAGTTAATAAATAAGCTATCTCAAAGGTCTAGTTATACCAAGAGAAGGATACAATCAGCAGGTTTGGAGTAACTCTATAAAATGTCTTCATTACCAATAGTTCAGTTTTAAAAAGAAACTATTCATACATATACAGCTAAACTCATCAACATATGCATGATCCTTTAGAGCAGTGTCATCCAGGAAAATATTTATCGCTATCATTGCATACCCATGAATTTTGTCTCATACCCTTCACTGTGTAAGATTGCTAAGCATCGGATGTTCCATGATTTATATTAGCCTAATATATGAAGTAGAATTGGTATAAGTTCATGTTCATGGTGAATGATATCTAAGTTCTGATCTAAAACACATAATTCGTAGACATCATTGATGAACATGCAGACATTTGTTATGTCTGGATCATCAACACTCAAATCCAGATTGCAGGCTGTTATGCAATTATAATATGCTTTCTTAATCTATGGGGAGTTGCATTTGGCAGCTGATGTAGAATCTATATAATATCTCAGAAATAATGAATAAATAATTGTAAATATCTCAGGAACTGATGCTAGTTGGTGTTTTAAGTTTGACAGGATAAATCATTTCAAGGCTAAGCTGATGTAGTATCAAAACACCATCTAGCAAAAACAGCCTGCAATCTGTTTCAAGGCTAAGTTGATTTTTGACAGGATACCAATGTTCACAGCTGAGCCTTGAAATGATATTGCATCAGCTTGAAATAATGTGGCAGCTGATGCTAGATGGTGTTTCTTAGTGATCTATTTAGCCTTGAAATGATTGCTTTATTTTGTGGATATTTTTCTCTAGTTAAAATTTAACCTTGACATGATACCTAATATTGACAGGATAAATCATTCAAGGCTAAGTTGTTGCAGTAGTAAAGCACCATATAGCAAGAACCAATAGTCTTAACTTAAAACTACATACACCATGAATACATCAACAGCAGTAACACGTCAAAAATCTATCATTTCAAGGCTAAGTAGATCACTAAACTCAGAGAAATATTGTAAAACCCAATCCAAAAAATGGCTGTAACTCTGAAGTCACATCACCGTGATATTTGCATCCTATAAAGTCTTTTATTATCGTTGTCGACCCTTCTAATATCCCCAGCATGGGTAACACAAAACACAACTCCAACGGTGAGCTTTCGGGTGTCGGATGATGGCTAA
>JAULAV010001347.1:0-23999 GCA_030789695.1 Scilla litardierei | reverse complement strand
ATGTGTCACATCCTTTTTGCTCACCACCCACCGAGCATTTCTTTCAAGTGAAACCTTACTTTCTTATTTGTTTGACTTGATATCACTTAGTGAAGCCGTGATATTTTTGATCAAGTCATTTGAATAAGATTGTTTGGTATAAGCTTGGGGGAAGGCGCTCTCATGCATCATTGTATGTGCATGTAGTTGCATTAGGATTTCATGTCATTCATTTCATCATTTTTCATTCACCTCCCACATATTTATCGTTGTTCCTCATATTTTTCCTTTTATGATCACATTGAGGACAATGTGAAGTTTAAGCTTGGGGGAGTGCATTTCCATGCCATTTAGATGCATTAGTTGCATTTTTACTTTATTTTAGGGTTTTTTAAAAAATTTCAAAATTTTTGCATCATCTTTTTGATTTTTCCATCTTATTTTCCTTTTATGTGTGTTCATGCATCATATTGTGTGCTTGATTTTCTTTTCTTTCCCCTCTTTTATTTTTATTTCTTTATTTTCCTTTTCTCTTCTTTCGCTAGATGAGTTTTGTATGATGATATCTCTTATTGCTTTACCAACCATCACGATGCTTATTATTCCTTGCCATGCTACTTAGAGTATTCCATAGTCCTGCTATTCACATGTGCTTGCAAATCTATTTCTTTTGATGATTCCTCTACATGAATGCATGATATTAATCGAAACTGAATGTATGGATTAGTGTTTAGTATGCTTTTGTTGGAAATGCACCAAGATTCACGCATCATTAGTATATCTGAAGCATCAGTTTTATTGTCTTATTCACCTTCTGTTGCATGCCTGATATGGTGGTAAACTTTACTGCTTGACTTCACTATTTATTGAAATGATTGATAATATCCATGCTTACATATGAGTTTTAGTTGAAGTATTATTTTATTGAACCATTCGTGCACATCTTATAGTGAACCGAGTGTTACATTATTTCTTTCTCCACATATATCTTTTTATTCTCTACATGTCACTTGAGTTCACCTCCTAAAGCTACTTATATCGCATCTATTTCCCAAAAATCCCCACAAAAGAAAAAGTTAGCTCCAAAAAGTCCAAAAAGCCAAAAAGGAGCCAAAATCCAAAAATACAAATCATATAGCTCCTACAAAAATCCAAAAAGAAAAATGAGAAACAAAGTCCAAAAGAAAAAAAAAAGAGATATTTCTCTATCTCATTATTGGAGCCATAAAACACTTGGGAAAACCAAGGCAAAAATCCCATTTTCCACTATCATATTCCTTTAGATGCGATGCCTCAAGCTAAGCTTGGGGGGGTGAATTCATTTGACCATATGAGTGCGTATGACATTAGAGTGTAGACGTGCATGAATGGGAATATTCGATAATGCTTAGACTTTGCGAAATATATTAGATATGGAGATTTTTCATGATTTGAAATAAATATGTGAATGCCATGACTCTTATTCTATTCTCTATTGCATGCTTGGTGTGTATCTTATATGCTTCATTTATAACTTTTGATTGAAAAGTGCATCGCCAAGATTTGTATATTAAACTCTATGAAATGCGTGATGTGGATATGAATTGATTGTATGAATTTAGAGAGTCCCTCTTATTGTTCTTAAAAGCTTGCAAGTACCATGTCTAAGTAAGATTTGAAATCCTTATATCATGTGATTCGTATTTTCCAAGTTATCGTGATGTGTAGCTTATGGCATGAGATCTGAGAAAATAATCTAGCGACCCCTTCCACCTCGGGTTCTTTCTTTTTCATTTCATTTTCTTTATTTTCATCTCCCGAGTTCGTCTCTCTACTTATCTTCCTCGAGTACGAGTAAGAGGTAAGCTTGGGGGATTTTGATCGGTCCATATTTTACACCTTTTTTCTGCATGTTTTCACGTCATTTCGATTGCTCATATTGCGATTTTCACGAGTATTCGACGATATTGCGTTACTTTTTACTATTTCTTGTTTTTGTCGGATTTCAGGAAATATGGAGCGATCGGGAGCAAAATTGAGCTTAAGGGACTTGCACCCACTCCGGAGCGTCACCCAAGGCTCTTTTAAGGGCTATTCGGCGATGGGAGACGGGTGGATGAAGAAGGAACTCCGTAGGAGCGACGAGGAAGCGAAATGATGAAGATTGGGCATTTTCAGCATGCCACTCGGCCGAGTGAAGGAGTCACTCGGCCGAGCAAAGAAGCCCGCTCGGCCGGCCAGATCGGACACACAGCAGATTGAATATCAGCGTGCACTCGGCTGAGCATCGCCAGACCATTCGGCCGAGCACAGAGACACTGCTCGCCCGAGTAGCATCTCGACGACGGCAAGCAAAAATCCCGAAGTTACTGTAATCCGTCAGTCAGCTCCCGAGTTCCGACTCGGCCGAGTACCGAATGCCCCTCGGCCGAGTGAGTAAAGCCACTCGGTCGAGTCACCTCTGAAGACAGACCCCCCAAGACCCCCCGACTTACTGGAATTTTATAGGGTCCGTCACTCGGCCGAGTAGAGAAGCCCACTCGACCGAGTAGAGAAGTCCGCTCGGCCGAGTGATGCCGAGGACACGCAGCGCCCAGATTTTCAGACAACCTCCCACTCTTTTGAAATCTGCTATCATTCTAGCAATCAAAGTATTTTTCTCATATTTTTTATGAATAATAGACTTCATGAAGGTTCCAACGCCATCAAGAACGTGCCAATCGGAGGTTGGATGAAATCTGGAGAATTTCTGCAAGTTGACACTGCAGTGCAGGAATTTCCACTCTGCCGAGTCACATTTTCCACTCGGCCGAGTCGGCGGCGGGCTCAGATTTTAAGTTGCAGTTTGGGCTGTTTTTGGGCACGAATTTGAGGGGTTTTCTAGGGTTATTTTCTAGGGTTTTAGGGGGATATAAAAGGGGTTTTGTAGCCACCATTAGAGGAGATCCCCGTTATGTTCTCTGGGGTTCCCAACATGTTTTCTTAGGGATTCTTTTGGAGGTTAGGCCATGCCCTAGGCCCCCTCTTGGATCTAAAAGCTTGTATTTTGGATTGAAGATCTTCATCAAGCTAAGTATTTTGTTCTTATTGTTTGAATCTTTGTTTTTCTATCTTTTTGTATGCAAGCAATGATTTTTATTGATTCTCATATCGTTATTGCTATGCTAGAGTAGATTTGTTGTTCTAGGGCATGGAGATGAACCCTATGGATCTAATTTCAGATTTGTGATGAATGAATTTCTAAATTGCTAGGATTGCTAGGAGGTTAGGTTGTGATCGATTTATTACGGATAGTTAGGGATTTCCACCGATTGGGGTTTGCAAGAGATTGGATTCTAATCGATGGGAAGGCCTAGATATTCGATTTAGGTTTATAATCGAGATTCTCTAGACTTGGTTTGCAAGAGATTGGACCAAAACTAGGATTTTTATTATAAATCTATACCCATATTCGTTTGCAAGAGATTGGACGAATACGAACTATCACAACCTAGATTGTAACTCGAGTTTGCACGAGAGTGGGCTCGAGGGGCGATTGAACGATGATGTCGATCCTAATGATAGTGGCTTAGGCTAGGGTTTGCAAGAGATTGGGCCCTATCCTAGATTACTATAGACCGACAATAGCGCGAGAACGTGAGCTTGGTTCTCTATTCAGTTACGACTAGTTCACCTCAACACAAGTCTAGTAATATTGAGGTTCACTATTTACAATGATGTATGACGATCCGTAGTGGGGATTCCCTAGCCCTAGACACTTTTATTATATTGTATTTGAATCGATATTTTACCAATTTCTCTATCTCCGACACCGACATCCATCACCATTGCCATTACATCATACATAGCCATCTCCACCAATAAAATATTCGTAGTCGAGCCAACCTAGGATAGATTGGAGCCAACACCACCTCCTCGTGTTCGATACCCGCTTGTCACTTGATCATGCGCTTGCGGTAAAACTACAATCGTTCTCCGGGTGCATATCCTGGGCCGATCACATGCATCACCCGATCGGTTGGCTTTGTCCAACCGATCGGGTGGGGGCTGAAAAGTGGAAATCTTGGTCGTTTGACCCCCTGGATCACGCGTGAATCCTCCCGTTGCTCCGGGGACTCAGAATATCGTCGTTTTATGTCCCAAATGCTGTAAATTCCTGCAAAAAATACAAAAGACATGGAAAAGTGAAAGAAAACAAGAAAATACAAGAAAACACGAGAAAACGAATAAAAGACGGCAGAAAATACGGAGAAACACGGAAGAAAACGTGCGTAAATATATGAAATATAAACGCACGTCAAAATCCCCCAAGCTGAACTCTTCCTCGTCCTCGAGGAAGACGAGTGAGAGTAGGAGCTCGGAGGGAGAAAATAGAGAGAAAGAGAGAAAAAGAAAACTATATATCCTAGATCGCCCGTCAGGGCCAACAAAGTCAAAAACGACACACCAAGCAAGCAAACACCAAATCACATCACTAAACTAAGGAATACGAGTCCAGACAAATGCCGTGGGCCCACGCGGTGAAGCACGAGTGAGTGTGGTCGTGTGTTAGCAGACGGTGTCACTATCTACATTGTGCAATAAAGCTCGATATACACAAATCCAGGAAACGACCCAAATACCGATTCGAATTTGAAATTGCGGTGAATATTAACTCAAGCATGCATGAGAAGAGTATAAGAATAGAAGCGTATCATGCATCGGGGACTCCACAACTAGGGTTAAATAAATCACACCACTATAGCCGAGATACTAGCTAAAAAGTTCACACGCCAAGTGTTTTCGAAAACGATGGGGGTTGAGATGATGTGGAGTAGAACACTCGGTGCAAATTCTCGCCTTCACTTTATTCTCGGCAAGTAGGAAAAAATATTCACACGGGAATTTTTTTTGGGTTTTGGGTATTTGTATATTTTTTTTGGATTTTTGGCTATCCATATTTTTTTTCTTTTCTCTTTTTCTTTTCTTTTTTGGGTTTTTCTTTTATCTCTTTTTTGGATTTTTGGATATTGGGATATATACATGTGTACTCTCCCAAGTGGGAGAACGGTACACGACGAGGGGATTTGCACCAAGTAAAATAAAAATGAAATCGGATTCTAAACACTTGGGCAAAGGAGATATTTCTTGTTAATCAGAGCATAGGCTAAATGGGTTATCCTAGTCCTTGTTTGTGGAATCCCGACACATGCGAATTGAAACATACGATATAAACATATAACATGCATATAGAAGCAGACAGTAGAAGCAAATACCGCATATTCAAATCGAAGCATGATAATCTAGGGGTCAACCAAGGATAGGTATATAAAACAAAATCACAAAGTAGAAGCACTCCGCCTAGCTAGTCACGACTCATGACTCACATAAAAGCAAAGTGAACTCACGAAGCATGAAATTAAATAGGACTCGGCTTCCTAGGGTTAGTGAATGTGTTCATCGTAGCTATGCTAAGTGTGTGTGTGATTTTGTGGCAATTCATCATATGGGGTCATCTCTAGGAGAGAGAGAACAAAAGATGAGAAGAAAAAGAAAAACACGATGAAAAACGACTCAAACAACGAAGAAAAAGAGACAAATGACGCACGAAGTGCGACTCCCCCAAGCTAAAACTTGCATTGTCCTCAATGCAATAGTAGTGAATACGGGAGGGCAATGAAAATGGGGGGGAGTTACGCACCGACACAAAAAATGAAAAACACGAAAAACACACGAGCGAAACTACAAAAATAAAGAAAAAGAAACACTGAAATAAAAGATATAAAACACGACAAAAGAACACCAAGACACAGACATACAACAACGACACGTGAAAACATGCACACAATAGTCGATTTCCCCCAAGCTGAACATGACAATGCTAGCAAAATGATATGATCAATGTGATGCAGAAATATGCAAGGGGAAGATTGGAAAAGAAAAGAAAGAAATCAAAATGCAGGAGAGACGGTGTGCTCATTCTCCTCAGAAGAGGATGAGGGTGAAATGATAGAAGGCCACGACATGAAGGGTTATTAATATGCAAAAGCAAATCCTAGATACGCTCCCCTCGCTAATGAGAAGAGACGAGATTATTCAAATCTAAAGTAGAAAGCGGTTAATTTTTACACTACTGGATTAGGATACACCTGAGCATAGGCGGATCCAAGATCTGAAGTGGGGCAGGTAGCTGCTCTAACTGCTCCTTCTGTGGCTCTGGTAGAAGCGATGTGCCACGTGTGCCAATGGACCCAAGCAATGCACCTCCAAGCATCCCTCGTAGGTGTCCACCTTTGACCTGCAAAGGACGAGGTGCATTAGTCCATGGCAAGAAATTATTTCCCAAAATAAATGTATCCCAGAGATAATCGTCAACATAAGATGGAAAAATAATAAACGGGTGACGAATACTCCCTGAGAATGGGTCGCTATCCTCTGTACTAGTGACGACCGAATTCTCGCTCTCCATGAGAAGTGGCTCTCCAGGTAGTGACGCACCGCAGCATACCTCAAGGGAAGTAGATCATGTGTCCTGCGACAGATATGGCATGTCAAAAATATATGAGTCTAACGAAATAGGACGTGAAAAGCGAGACTCAAATGTGGAGTGAGAGTGAGTATGAAAATCTCCCTGAATAGGAGCAATATGCTCAAGTAGATGCTCAACCGCAGAAGAAGTGGAGAGCGACGGTAAAGGTAGATGTGACTCGGGCTCCATGGAGTGGACCATCGTATCCAAGCCCTCGTGCACATTCTCCTCGACGATATGTTCATGCTCCTCCATCTGCCCGATGTCCTGAATGACATCCTCATGGTTGACCATCGACCAAGGAGGAAGCTGTGACAGAGATGGCTGTGGAGGTGGATGTGGAGCGGACCCCTCGTATGTGGTCATCGTGTCCTCGTCCTCACGCACGTCCTCCTCGCTTTTATGCATAAGCTCTGTAAACTCATCAGTGCTCTCATAGGACTCATATGGGGTATCCAAATCAAGACAAGAAGTCTCTCCCACAGATCCTATAGAAATCACCCCATCCTCACTATCATCATCAAAAAATGCTTCGTCATCCAAGTGGTAGTGATGGAAAAATGGGGTATCGGCTTGAGATGTGTCTATAGTGGCCGATGGCACTGTGGTCTCAACCATGAAAGTGGGTATATCCTCTCCTGCATCCCCTCTCCTCGGTGTCGGCTCGGTGATTGGTACCACCAAGTTTTGTAATATTTGGCCTTGGATAATCATGGCACTTTCAAGGAGAGACACGAGGCTTGATTCTTCTTGTGTTTGTGGAGGGGTATAAGGTTGAGGAAATGGATGGGAGGTGTTTGGGCTAAGGTTGTGGGAAAATGTTTGGCCTTGGAGTGGGGGGAGGCTCTCAAGCGTAAATGGGCAATCATAATACACATGCCCCGCCATCCCACAAGTCTCACAAACCACAACCGAATAAGGATCGTATCCTCCCATCTGAGCATCGAAATCTGATCTCCACATGACAATATCAAAGATACCTGGACAACAAAAATGAGTAAACTAGAGAGGAGCGTCAATAGCACAAGAGAATAACAAAAAGATAATATAATTGTGGGGAAAAAATTTCTTAGTTATTGAATATATATTTTTTTTAAAAAAAAGAAAAAGAAATTTTTTTTTGTGTTTTTATGCGTAGTCTAACGAACCCAAGCTAAGCTAATATCAAACCGAACGCCTCCCCGGCAATGGCGCCAAAAACTTGACCGGCGCCCCGTTTACGGGTTGGGCGCAGTGTCATTTTACCGCAAGTGCACGGTTAGTGTAGGGTGCAGGTTTATCGAACACAGGGAGGTGGATGGCTTGAGTGGCTACTAGCCTCGCCTAGGTTGTGTGCTAGCTACGTGGATAATGTGGGTGGAAGTGTAGAAATAAAAGAAAGAAATGAAAAAGACACGAAATGAATCCCCGCCAACACGGGCTAGAGCACTCATGACACTTGGCACTTGACTTGACTGAGGGTGAGACATTGTCCCAAAAGGTGGTACCTAGCGTTCATGGCCCAATATTCCGGTCGGTGCCAAGCACGCTAGGCCTACCCGGTTCCGGACGGTGGGCATTCCCATGTCCATTAACACCTTCCGCAACCGGGAGCATTAAGGCCACAATGATATCTCCCAACATTTCATCCAAGCCGTTCCCACGTGCGAGGACTCCATGTCTACACTAGGGGCGTGAGCTATGGCTAGGGAGTCAACCGCCAAGTTTATTCCCCTTTGGCCCGACGGTCAGAGGCGGTCTTTTTCCCGCCAATGACAATGAAACACCCCCACGTAACCCTAATGGCCAAATAGGTCAAATGTGATTTCTAGCAATACATCGAAGCGGATCTTGACTGGACAAGCACCGGACCCCCATCCCCAACACAACTAGTGTGTCACCATACGAATTGGACTCAGATTGCTAGAAATCCCCATTGACACAATTCATCGAACACATGCCATGCAACCAAGTCAAATGAAACAACCCAAGCATCAATCCTACCCTAACTCGTATTAGGGTTCATCAACACTACTCCATGGTGAGAAACATAAAGACAAGCAAAACAAATAACATACAAACATTCACCATTGAGCAAAATGAAAACAACACAATACAATAGAAAATGAGAGAAGAAAAATACTTATCTTGATTCGAATCCAACAATCCGGTACAAGATTTATTGAGCAAAGACCTAATCTAATCTACCCTAAGCTTCACAAGAGAAGGGGCAAAAAGCCCTAAAAACTGAAGAAGAACTCTCCCCAAGTCGTGCCCCCAACCTCTATTTATAAACCCCTCAAAAACCCTCTTGGGTTGGGTTCAGAACTGTCAAAAAAGGCCCACCCGATCGGGTGGAAACTCACCCGATCGGGTGGAATAAACAGAGAGCTCAGATTCACAGAAACAGATCTCACCCGGTCGGTTGACAAGTCAACTGATCGGGTGAAATAAAATTCCAGACTGCAGCCAGTTTCAGCACATAGTTGCGCTCAGAAAATTCCAGAAAAATCTAAAAAAATCGGATTTGGGCATGCGACCTATCGTTGGAAAGCTAACGATGATGCCGACGTTAGAAAAATAAGAGATCACCCATAATCATTCTGGAATGATTACAGATCTTCACTGAATGAACAGCGGTGCGCGAAAGGGGACGAAAAGGCCACCCGATCGGTTGAAATGTCAACCGATCGGGTGAGCGGTTTGTTGCTTTGGCCGTCGCCTTCGGGAGCATCAACTGGGCGCAGAGGAGAGCGGGTGGCGTGATCGGGTCGTCCTTCGGAGGAATCGGCTACAGATGAACCGATCGGGTGAAGGTCACCCGATCGGTTGGAATTCAGCTCCATTTTCCCGAGAACTCTGTTGGGATGAACCGGTTGGCGAACCGATCGGTTGACCTTGCGCTTCGCTCCAGCTTCAGTTCGGGTCAAACACGCATACATCACCCGATCGGTTGGCTTTGTCCAACCGATCGGGTGGGGGCTGAAAAGTGGAAATCTTGGTCGTTTGACCCCCTGGATCACGCGTGAATCCTCCCGTTGCTCCGGGACTCAGAATATCGTCGTTTTATGTCCCAAATGCTGTAAATTCCTGCAAATATACAAAAAAACATGAAAAAGTGAAAGAAAACAAGAAAATACAAGAAAACACGAGAAAACGAATAAAAGACGGCGGAAAATACGGAGAAACACGGAAGAAAACGTGCGCAAATATATGAAATATAAACGCACGTCATGGAGCAGCTCTTGTTCCACAGAGGCAGGCTTTTCAGCAGGCTTTTCCACCGAGGAGGCAGGCTTTTCTGATGACCGCTGTAGAGAGCGAGGACGTTGATGAGGTTATCGCAGGTAACCCCAATCTAGTCGTTTCTTTCCTTAATTAGATTTAGTTATTAGATCATGTTTGATTGTTTGCATATGATTGTTTGCTAGAATAGGATCTGATTGTTAGATTGCTTGTTAGGTGTGATTCTGGTTTGCACATTTCCTACATGAGTTCTCTTTGACTCTGGTGCATCGATGTGCATTATTTCTCGGAGCTTCGTGGAGAAGCATTCCTTGTCGACGTCCCCTCTTCCCAAGAGTTGGAATGTCTTTACAGGGAATGGCATGGTCTCGGTGCATCGTGGTTGCAATTCTTGCTCGTTGGTGGTTTGTGGACATGAGCTTTACGCTGATTTCATTGTCCATGACATCATCAACTATGATGCGGTCCTGGGGATGGATTGGCTTGCGAGCTTCTATGCTACGATCGACTGTCGGAAGAAGAAGGTGGTGTTTGAGATTCCTGGACATCCAGTATTTGAGTTCAGCCGAGGTAGTAGTTCGCTTGGTCCGATCAGGTTTCGGGCCAGACCGGTGGAGATTGTGGCTATGTTGATGGAGCTGGAGAGGCCAGCGGTTGTGCGGGACTTCGATGATATCTTCCCCGAGGAGATGTCTGGGTTGCCACCCGATCGAGCTCTCGAGTTTTCGATTGATCTTGTTCCGGGAGCGTAACCGATTTCAAAGGCGCCATATCGTATGGCGCCAGCTGAGTTGGAGGAATTGAGGAAGCAGCTGGATGAGCTTCTTCAGCAGGGTTTCATCAATCCTAGTGTGTCTTCGTGGGAAGCACCGGTGTTGCTGGTGAAGAAGAAGGATGGTTCGCGTCGCATGTGCATGGACTATCGGGAGCTGAATGCGGTGACCGTGAAGAATAAATAACCGGTTCCTCGCATCGATGATATTTTTGATCAGCTTGGATGTTCAAGGGTGTTTTCGAAGTTGGATCTGAGGAGTGGTTATCATCAGCTGAAGGTGAAGAAGGATGATGTTCCGAAGACAGCGTTCAGGACGAAGTATGGACACTACGAGTTTGTGGTTATGCCTTTCGGTGTAACCAATGCGCCCGCAGTTTTCATGAATCTGATGAATCTGATTTTCTATGACTTTTTGGATAAGTTTGTCGTTATCTTTATTGACGACATCCTGATCTATTCAAAGTCGGAGGAGGAGCATGCATCGCACTTGAGGACTGTGTTGGAAATTTTGAGGAAGCATCGGTTGTATGCTAAGTTTTCGAAGTGCGAGTTTTGGCTGGATATAGTTGCTTTTCTCGGGCATGCGGTGACTGGCGATGGTATTTCAGTGGATCCCGAGAAGATTAGGGCTATCAGAGAGTGGCCTGTTCCGCAGTCAGCATCTGAGATCCGGAGTTTCCTTGGACTTGCTGGTTACTATCGACGCTTCATTAAGGACTTTTCCCGTATTGCTGAGCCGATGACCAGATTGACGCGGAAGGATGTACCTTTTGTTTGGTCGGATGATTGTGAGAATGCATTTGGTGTTCTGAGAGAGAGACTGACGACTGCCCCTGTTCTTGATGTACCTGATCGCAGTGGAGGATTTGAGATCTTTTACGATGCTTCTGGCAAGGGTCTCGGTTGTGTGTTACATCAGCACGGGCATGTTGTGGCTTATGCTTCGCGTCAGCTCAAAGTTCATGAGAAGAATTACCCGACGCATGATTTGGAGTTGGCTGCTGTTGTGTTTGCTCTCAAGATTTGGAGGCACTTCCTGCTGAGTGAGAAAGTGAAGATCTTCACCGATCACAAAAGTTTGAAGTATATTTTTACTCAGAATGAGCTTAACATGCGACAGCGTCGATGGTTGGAGCTCATGGCAGATTATGAGATTGATTTGCAGTATCACCCTGGCAAGGTGAATGTGGTTCCTGATGCGCTGAGTAGGCTTCCAGCGGTGATGATTTTGACCTCGCAGTGGAGATTGCACCAGGATTTTTGCAAGTCTGGAGTTGAGATTGTTCTTCCTGGGGAGGCTTCTTAGTTAATGAGTATGCAGATTCAGTCGTCGATCGTGGATCGGATCAAGGTTGGTCAGGCGGGGGATGCTAAGTTGGTTAAGATTCGGGAGCAGGTGGAAGCCGGTCTGCGGACTAACTTTTTGATTCATGAGGATGGCTCGCTGAGGTTTGGGGCCAGGTTGTGTGTGCCAGCTGGGGACATTAGAGAGGAGTTGATGGTGGAGGCACACAGTTCGCCGTATTCTGTGCATCCTGGTGGGACCAAGATGTACCAGGATCTTCGTCTGAATTTTTGGTGGCATGGTATGAAAAGGAGCGTAGCTTGGAGTGTAGCCAAGTGCTTGGTTTGCCAGCAGGTGAAGGCGGAGCATCAGCGTACGACCGGATTGCTACAACCGCTTCCGATTCCAGAGTGGAAATGGAAACACATCACTATGGATTTCGTGACTGGACTACCTCGGAGTCCGAAGCAGAATGATGCGATTTGGGTGATCGTAGATCGATTCACCAAATCTGCGCACTTTATTCCGTTCCGAGTAGGACAGTCCACTGAGGTGCTAGCGAGGAGATATATGGAGGTAAATTCTTTTACTCTCCGTTTCTATTTCCTTTTCCTAGATTAAATAGTGATGTAACGTGAATCGTGCAGGAGATCGTACGTCTTCATGGAGTCCCTGTGAGTATCGTGTCGGATAGAGACATGAGGTTCACATCTCAGTTCTGGCAGAGTTTGCAGAAGAGTTTGGGTACGCGTCTGAGTTTCAGCACGACGTACCATCCGCAGACGGATGGCCAGTCCGAGAGGACGATTCAGATCTTGGAGGACATGCTGAGGGCGTGCATGTTGGATTTCAAGGGTTCGTGGGAGGAACATCTACATCTGGTATAGTTTTCTTACAACAACAGCTTCCAGGTGAGTATTGGCATGGCGCCTTTTGTCGCGCTGTATGGGAGGAAATGTCGGTCGCCATTGAGTTGAGATGACGTTGGTGACCGGGAGCTGTTGTGACCTGAGATGATTGTGGAGGCCATGGAGGTTGTCAGGAACATTCGGGAGAGGTTGAGGATTTCTTAGGACCATTTTAAGCATTGGGCGGATGCTAAACGCCGTCCTTTGGAGTTTCAGCCAGGCGACCATGTGTTCTTGAAGATTTCCCTGAATCGTGGTGTGATTCGCTTTGGGAAGCGAGGGAAGTTGAGCCCACGATACATTGGACCATTTGACATTCTAGAGAGAGTTGGCGAGGTAGCTTACCGCTTAGCCTTGCCGCCATCTTTGGAAGGAGTTCACAATGTTTTCCATGTGTCGCAGCTTCGTCGATACATTAGTGATCCGTCTCATGCTGTGGATTTCTCGGAGATTACCGTTCGCCCTGAGATGACGTATGACCAGTAGCCAGTGCGGATTCTGGACAGGCGTCAGAAGTCACTTCAGAACAAGGTTGTCAATCTTGTGAGGGTGATGTGGCAACACGGCTCGCCAGAAGAGTCTACTTGGGAGAATGAGGATGAGATGCGAGAGGGTTTCCCACTTTTGTTCCCGGACACGTGAGTGTTGGGAAATTCCGAGGACGGAATTTTTCTTAAGTTGGGGAGGATGTAACGACTGGTTTTTTATGTATCCGGATTATCTATATTATATAGTATGTTTTGATGGATTTTCTCCTCGTGCGTGGTTTTCGTCTCCGTAGCTTTCACTTTCGATCGTTTCGTCGTGATTTTCTAGCTTCTTCCTTAGAATCGTTGGTCTTGGAGTAAGTCAATCGTGACGGGCTTCATATCGGTCATATCTTATTGTCAGATCAAGCCTAGAAGTCTTAGAAATCGATACCGGAGCTTTGCGCTCCATTTCGGAACTTTCTGTGCACGTTAGCCGGTACAAGAAGGGGAACCGACCGACTAGATGACGATTTAGTCGGTCGGCAAACCTTCATGGACCGACTAGTGGGCTTTGTTAATTGAACATGAGTTACTGTTTATCGTTAGTCGGTCTAAAAACATTGGTCGACCGACTAGGTTGCAAACTAGTCGGTCAGCAATTGTTCTTTAACCGACTAGCTCTAAGATCATTTTTGATACCAAGTACTATTCATTCTTAGTCGGTCTAAGAACGTTCGTCGACTGATTAGATGAGGAACTAGTCGGTCAGTAGTTGTTCCTTGACTGACTAAATCTAAATCCTATTTTTGTACAGGAGTTACTGTTTCCACTTAGTCGATCTGCGTTGTTCAACCGACCGACTAGTTTCCAAACTAGTCAGTCAGTTTTTGCTCTTTGACCGACTAATCAGTGTCGAAACCCTAATTTCTGGGCAGCCGCCAGCTCTTCCTATTTAAACCCCCAAACATTTTTCTTTTCTTCGTTCATTTCTCCTGAGCCTCCTTCTTCCCCAAATCATCATGCATCTGAACCCTAGCCTTCCACCTTCATCAAGAGCTTCTCCCCCTCTCCATTTAGGCCGACCACTACCTCTAGGTTGCCGGAAAACCCCCAAAAATCCCCAAAACCCCATTTCTCCATAATTTCTCCCCATTTCCAGATCTGAACCCTAGGTTCCCGGATCGTTCTTCCGTCGCCGTGCTTGCTCGATATCGTTCTCCTGCTTCCTAAGGTAGTGATCGATCCTTTAATGTTCTCATAACCCGATTTGTGATTTTTGTGAAACCCTAATAAAACTAGGTTGGATGTTGTTCTAATGTTGTTTTGCCATGGCAGCGACCTCTTCCCCGTAGATTTGCATCCATGAGACGAACCTTCGTGATCGTCATTCTCGGTGTTAGGCAAGTGAAACTTGCCACTTAGGGTTTTAGGCCATGTCTTAGGCCATTTGCTTGTTGTAGGCGTAAAAGAGACTAGGCGACGAAATGATACTCGCCTAGGCGCAACTTCAGGAACTAGCTTGACAACGAAGCTAGATCCGACATTTATCATGTTGCACAACTACCATGCCATGTTTAATTTCAATTAACGGTACACAAATTAATTGTCATGTCATTGCATTCTTTAAGTGTTCCCGTGATTGCGTAGCTCCGCTACACCTTGTGAAATGATTGAGGCTAGGCACCTGCTTTTAGCGGGCACAACCCTACGCCAAAATGTGAACCTAATAACAAGCTCTTGTGCGGGGCAACCCTGGCTCGTTTACTGAGCATCGTGTACAGGGACCTGGCTTGTTTAAATGTGGGAGGGGTAAGGGTTAAGCGGCCATTCAACTGGGAGTCTGCCCGATCAGCAACTTCAGTTGTAAGGCGTAAACTCTGGGTTTTGGGGTAGTGTTAAGCGGCCAATCAGTGTGAATGTCCAACAGTTCAGATGTAAGGCGTAAACATCTACAAACAACTTGAAAACGTGACTAGTGAGAAGATTGAGATTGTTAGTAGCTTGGCTACTCTTGACATGTCGTGATAATTGTCCTCTTGCTCTTTTGTTACACCATGTCTTACTTGTGCACTCCTACCATAACTGCCATGTCATGCATACTATAACTGCTAGGTTGCTAGTTTACCATTCTTTTAGCTTCCTTGCCCAAGTCTTTTAGACTTGCTGACATGTGCCCCTTTACTCTTTTGGGTGACACATGTTAGATCCTGAGCCAGAGTTTGTGGTTGAGGATGAGGTGTTTGCGGACGCCGATCCCGAGCCTGTGTTTAACGAGGACTTCGTGGACACGGGCGATCAGTCGTAGAGACTGTTTGTGTTTTATTTAGACTGCTCTGGTTGTCGGTGCGTAGCACCAATACTTTATTATGTTATCCCTTTTGTTGGCCTTGTTCTGGGCCTCTAGACTCTTTCTTTTAGCCTGGTGGCTTTTCTGGATGTTGAACTTAACTTTCATGTTTGACAATTCTGAGATTTTATTTGTCTTTCCTTGTGTTATTATTGTTGTTCCGTTTATGGTTACAGGGACCTGCTTATGTTTTATGGACGCTTATCGGGTTTGGGGCTTCACAGCTGTCACGCCTCGCTTCCCAAAATGGACGGAAGCGAAACATGACGAGGCCCACTTAGGCCAGAGCTTTAGAAGCTCGGACCCAATAAGCGTCTGTAGAGGTACCATTTTAAAAGAATTTCAGGTTCTTGCATTATTATAGTTCGAAACAACAAAAGTACGGAAAGGAAATTTGCATTCATTTACATGGAGATATAACATCCAACTGGTACAAAGTCTAAAAGAAGCCTAAGCATGGCAACACAAGTTTAAAGACAAACCGAAAAGTAGTACCCTCGGAAAGTGTCGACTAAAAGACCTCAAGGTCTGGTCCTCGTCAGGCACGGACTCTGGATCAGCGTCCTCGGCTCCTCGTACTCCAGCGAGTCTGCTTCGTCCACGATCTCTGGCTGAACACCTGACGTACAGCACCCAAGAAAAAGGAACTGTACGTCAGGTAAAGTCTACAAGAAAGGGTTATACTTTATTACAAGTGCACCGAACTTTAAACAACGGCTTACTGGTTGATTAGCATGCTGGGGTTACAACAAGTACAAGAGAAGTAACGTAGCAGGAAAGTAAAGCGTAGCAGGCAGTAGTCGTAGCGTGTGCTATTGACTACGGGACTAACCTAAAGGTGTCAGGACAAGACGAAGACAGACAAGACATTTAGGACACGGCACGACACGGCACGACACGACACGACACGAAGGGTTCACGCCTTACGGGTTGAGGGGGATCAGACCCTCTCCCCGTGCGCACGCTCAACCCTACCCCAAAACCCCAGAACTCAGGACAGGAAGCACGGAGATCACTTTCGCAAGGAAAGCACCTGAAACGCCCGTAGGCTTTTTGTATCACGGAGATCACTTCCGCTCGGGAAGCATCTGAAACGCCCGTAGGCTTTTTGTATCACAGAGATCACTCCCGCAAGGAGAGCATCTGAAACGCCCGAAGGCTTTTTTTGTATCACGGAGATCACTCCCGCAAGGAGAGCATCTGAAACGCCCGAAGGCTTTTTTGTATCACGGAGATCACTCCCGCAAGGAGAGCATCAGAAACGCCCGAAGGCTTTTTTTGTATCACGGAGATCACTCCCGCAAGGAGAGCATCTGAAACGCCCAAAGGCTTTTTGTAACACGGTGACAAGACACGACCAGTGTGGATAACAGTGACAAGACACGACCAGTGTACGGGAGAGTTATTCTAGGGTGTCCACACACACGCACGCACATGATAGCCCTACAGCATCAAAGTTGTTGTTGTCAGGCTCAGACTTCGTCGTCAAGTCTGAGTCGTCGGGGTGTCCCGGACGCTATCATTTCACGTCCGGTTCTATACAGTCACAGTCTAACAGTTCTAGCAATCTAAGACCAAAGCACGGTCAAAAAAGCAAGTGGGTACACTTGCCTGAAACGGCGAGTGCGTCGTCCTCTCGAAGCGTCTCGTCCAAGCGTCTCGTCCGCAGAAGTCCGTCTGAAATATCGCCACGGCGACGATGTCAGGTCTCAAATTCATCAAATCCTATTAGGGTTCGTTTCTAGGTTTTCGGGACTATCCTATTCGTCAAAAGTCACTTTTTGATGTATCAGCCTAATCGACGATCTATCCTATGTGCACAGTCAAATTAGTCCGTTAGTCGATTTTCTATGTTCGTACAACGTTTTACAGGAGCTGAAAAGTAAATTTAGTTCAAGTTGACGGTTTTTAGTTTAGGGTTCAGTCAGCTATTGTGGGGGTTTCTACGAGTTTCGGGGAACCAACCTGAACCGGAGTTTGCCGTAGAATGGATGTCGTGTCTGATCGGAGAGCTCCTCAGCTTCAGATCTGGTCCTCGCACGATTCTCCAAAAGTCTGAACTTGCGACGAAGGCCTACGACGTGTCGCAACGTCGTAGACGGCAAATCCGCGAAGTAGCACGTCCAAGTGGGGCCCACAGCAGTGCTAGGGGTCCAAGGGGGCCCACAACACCTCAGGAGCACTTGGGGGGCCCACCATAGAAGTTGGTGTGGGAGAAATGATGTTGCGACGAAGTTCGGTCGGTCGGACTTGGTCGGTGCGGGGGTTCCTCTCGGTCAGACCGAGAGGGGCTCTCGGTCGTGCACGTTGCAGCGCAGCGGGGTCGGGAGCTTGGGCGGTGCGAGGGATTTTGTCGGTCAGACCGACAGATCCCGTCGGTCGCAGCGGGCGGCCAAGTTGCAACGTTGCAGCTTGCAACGAAGCGGAGCAGCGGGCTGTTCTCTCGGTCGGAGCGGGGAGCGGCTTCGGTCAAGCGCTAGCGGGTGCGGAGCGATGGCAACGAAGCGGGGTGCGGAGCGGGCGATCGGTCTGACCGAGCGGTGCTCTCGGTCGGAGCGGGCGACAGCAGGGGAGGCGATGCAGCGGGCGATGCAAGCGGCGATGCGGGGGCTTGCTCCGGTCGTGCGCTGGGAAATGCGGGGGAGAGCTCCGGTCGTGCACGTTGCGATCGTCGCAACGTTGCGACGAACGTCGGGAAGGGGTTTTTGACGGCTAGGGTTTGTGTGGCTGCGAAAATAACCTAGCCTAGGGTTTATTTAAATAGAAAAGAGTTAGGGTTAGGGTTTGGGTTAAGAAAAACGTAATTAAAATAATTAATATAATTAATATAATTTAAAATTTCTCCCCTCTCCCTCACGCAAGATGGGTGCGGCCAAAAATTCTGAAATTTGGTCTAAAAATTCTTTATAGCGTTATTATAATATAGGAATTTTGTTGTAATTAAAACTCTTATAAAAATAGGTTTTAAAATTATTTAAAGCTTTCAAAAAAATGGAAAATAGGTCAAATTAAGTCCAAAAATTGTAAAATAATTCTGGGGTGTTCGGGACGACTAAAGAAAGAGCGTGGAGAAGACGGATCTAAATTTCGACGTCGAGGAACGAAACTAAAAATAGAAACGTCTTGCGTCAAAACAGAAAGTCGCGACGTCTCGTCAAATAAGTTAGTATCGCGGAAGAACGACTCGAGATATGTCGTTCCAAAGTCGTTTCGCAATCTAATACTTTCAGAGACGATCATGACGACATATCACACAAAAACGTTCAAAAACAAATAAAGTCTAAAATAAACACGTGCACGATCAAAAGCACGTGCACGAAGAAGGTACGATAGAAACAGGCCGTTACATTCTACCCACCTTAGAAATGATTCCGCCCTCGGAATCACTCACACTAGTAATAATATCACCCATATAACCTTATACCCGCAGCTATCATATCTACCCATAAAGATTTCTAATCCTGTAACTTCGAATAACATTCCTCAATAATTCCTCATAATCCATCTTTCCACTGGGCAAAGCCACGACTAAACTCACCTCCTAATAATATAGATCCATCATTACCGTTCCAATTTCCAACTCCAAGTTCTCATAAACAAATAATGATAATCATCTTCTCAATAATATCTTTTAAATTTCTAAATCTTTTCCCATCATTAATAAATCTCCAAAAATGAGATTCTAGTCATCCACCACTCCAAGACAAAAACATTTGTCTATCCTGTAATACCTTCACCAATCAGCAATCGTCGTGTCTTCAATACATTCTCGTCATATCTCCCCATAAATTATCCACCAAATAATTTTGATCTATCAGAAGTACATCACATCCTACTCACTATAACTAATCCCAACCAATATTAAGTCTGACTGCCTAATCATCCATTTATCTCCACACGTCGTGTTATTCTCAAAGTCTTCTCACGTCAATTCATCAATCCGTCTCAATGCTAATATAAGCTCTACTCAATCTCATGATCACCCTAACTCATACTATTCTCCGTAGTTACTCCTATCTACTACCCGTCTAAGCCTCAAGTCTGATAAGTTATCATCTCCTCGCATATAATTTCATTCAAACAGAATTCTCCATTGAGTCCACCACACTTCGGTTTTATAAATAAGTCTGAGACAGTTCATTCTTTTCATCCAAAAAAATATTCTAATCCATCATCCTTGTGTTCCCAAAATCAATTAATCATTGCCATAATAAAACTCATCTCACTCCAAGCCTACCTGCAAACAAAAATCCTATAACGATAATAGCTAGCCCTAATTAATATAACAACCATAAACACGAAAATTTTGTTTAAGGGAGAAAGAAGAGAAGAGAAAGAGAGATTTAAGGCCAAAGAAATATTTTAAAACATTTGAGAAAAACGTGTGGTGTTGCGGTAATGGACGAGGGAGGTTAAGTGATTTATGATCTTGTGAGCTAGTTTTAAAACTTTAAAGATTTGGTTTAAAGAAAACAAGGTTTTTTTTGATACAGTCACATACAACCAAGATAAACCATTCATTAAAACTAAAACTAAGTCTAAGGATCTGCCTGGATGACGCCATTCATATAAGTATGAATACCGTCATTCAGACAACTTCCAGCATACCATGGTTGACACTGAGTACACATTCAAGACACAGGAGACAAACATCAGGATCCTAAAGATGACACACTCCTACATGTCTACACACTCTACCTATACTCAGGCACTGCAACGACATCACCTACCAAAGGGCCTACTCCTAAACTGGAGATAGCATGGATAACTACAAGATCTAATGTCTAGATAAAAGAAGGAAAGAAAACTAAATCAAAAGCGGAACGAAATAAGATCGGAAAGAACGAGTTCAAATAAGGCAAGATAAGGAGGTAGTTGGTTGGATGGAAAACGATCGTTTTGCAAATGAAAATAAGTTTACACAAAGATTTTGAAATGTGGTCACGAGGAACATAGATCAGATATGATAATAATAATAATAATAATAATTGAAGTTCCACCTAGTCCAGAAAATATTTTAAAAGTATGAACTGTAAGTGATTTAGAAATAGATCTGGTAGCCCAGAAAAATATAAATTGAATTATCAAAATGTTAACACGGTTTTAATAATGAAAATATGAAAGATACCGATTTGAAATAATTTCCAGATAGTAACTTGAAAATTGACAACCAAGGAGATTTCAAAATCTAAGAAGGAACTTTTAATCGAAAAGCAATAAATTTTAAATATATTTAGTAAAGGGTTTTCAAGGAAGTCAAACCGAGCGAAGAATTTAATAATGGGTTTCGAAAACAAGAAATAAAGGAAATAAAAGTGGGATGAGGTAGCGATTGTTTTGTAAATGAAAATGAATTTAAACAAAGGTTCTTGAAGTATGAGCACGACGAACATAGGGATGTTTATATGTAAAGAAATTTAAAATCCCCCCTTTGTTTTAGAAAAATATTCTAAAGTACGCACATAAATGGTTAAAAATAAATTTCGTAGATAGAAAAATGATATATTGAATTCCTGAAATGGTAACAAAGTTTTAAAACTAAAATACGATGGATACTGATTCGAAAATAAGTACGAGTTCGTAACTTAATACTTTTACGACCGAAAGGTTTCAAAATTTGCGAAAGAATTTTAACTTAACCGAAAATAAGAAATTTTAAATAATTAATAAAAGTTTTCAAAGGAGTCAAATTCGGCGGAGAATTTAATAATGAATTTCGAAAATACTTTTAAAGGAAGCAGGTTTTGGGAAAGGGAAATTTTGAAAATAAATACAAGATAGTAGAAATATATTGTGTAGTTTATAAAAGTAATATATATATTTTGGAAACAAGGCAAATAATGCGAGACATTGACTTAAAACATTTACGTCCAAGAAAGCTCCAAGTCAATTAAAAGTTTTAACTCGATCCAAAACAGCAAATTTTAAATATATAATATAGGGGTTTTCAAAGGAATCAATCTGGAGCGAAAACTTAATAAGGAAAAGTCGAAAATAATTTTAGAGAATGTAGAATTGGTCAGGGAAGGGATTCGAAGGATCAATGATGATCATTAGGAAACGATCACGAGAATCGAGAGAAAGGAAAAATGATCGCATGAAGATTACGCGTAAGATATGAATCGTGAAGAGCTACGATGGGACCCTATGGTCGATAGCACAAAAATTTGCAAGGATCAGAGGGATGCTAGAGGACAAGGGTTCTAATCATCGGGTCGTCTAAAGATTTAGGATAACTCAGCTCTAAGACTTCCTATGAGCTAGAATATAATCATGATCTAAAGAGAAGGTTCCTAAGAGAATCGAGGTTACGTTCTGCTGGGCCCGAAGTCGATGGAGCTGGGCGAGCGACTAACTAAAAGAAGGACTCTAGATATCTAATACGATCAGAATCAAATGGGGATGCTAAAATAGTCTAGGACGAGGACGACTAAATCTTAACCAAGGCATCCGACTATCAACCTGGGACGTCTACCTAAGTCTTCCTACTATCTAAGACTGGGAAACTAATTCAGGCTTGTACGTGGATATCAAATGAATGCGGTACTTTTATTGTTCCGAACTTTCGCAACGGACCTGCATGGGCCACCACTAAAACCTGTCATGCCCCGCTTCCCAAAATGGACGGAAGCGAAACGTGACGAGGCCCGCTTAGGCCAGAGCTTTAGAAGCTCGGACCCAATAAGCGTCTGTAGAGGTACCATTTTAAAAGAATTTCAGGTTCTTGCATTATTATAGTTCGAAACAACAAAAGTACGGAAAGGAAATTTGCATTCATTTACATGGAGAAATAATATCCAACTGGTACAAAGTCTAAAAGAAGCCTAAGCATGGCAACACAAGTTTAAAGACAAACCGAAAAGTAGTACCCTCGGAAAGTGGCGACTAAAAGACCTCAAGGTCTGGTCCTCGTCAGGCACGGACTCTGGATCAGCGTCCTCGGCTCCTCGTACTCCAGCGAGTCTGCTTCATCCACGATCTCTGGCTGAACACCTGACGTACAGCACCCAAGAAAAAGGAACTGTACGTCAGGTAAAGTCTACAAGAAAGGGTTATACTTTACTGCAAGTGCACCGAACTTTAAACAACGGCTTACTGGTTGATTAGCATGCTGGGGTTACAACAAGTACAAGAGAAGTAACGTAGCAGGAAAGTAAAGCGTAGCAGGCAGTAGTCGTAGCGTGTGCTACCGACTACGGGACTAACCTAAAGGTGTCAGGACAAGACGAAGACAGACAAGACATGTAGGACACGACACGACACGGCACGACACGACACGACACGAAGGGTTCACGCCTTACGGGTTGAGGGGGATCAGACCCTCTCCCCGTGCGCACGCTCAACCCTACCCCAAAACCCCAAAACTCAGGACAGGAAGCACGGAGATCACTTTTGCAAGGAAAGCACCTGAAACGCCCGTAGGCTTTTTGTATCACGGAGATCACTTCCGCTCGGGAAGCATCTGAAACGCCCGTAGGCTTTTTGTATCACGGAGATCACTCCCGCAAGGAGAGCATCTGAAATGCCTGAAGGCTTTTTTTGTATCACGGAGATCACTCCCGCAAGGAGAGCATCTGAAACGCCCGAAGGCTTTTTTGTATCACGGAGATCACTCCCGCAAGGAGAGCATTTGAAACGCCCGAATGCTTTTTTTGTATCACGGAGATCACTCCCGCAAGGAGAGCATCTGAAACGCCCGAAGGCTTTTTGTAACACGGTGACAAGACACGACCAGTGTGGATAACAGTGACAAGACACAACCAGTGTACGGGAGAGTTATTCTAGGGTGTCCACACACACGCACGCACATGATAGCCCTACAGCATCAAAGTTGTTGTTGTCAGGCTCAGACTTCGTCGTCAAGTCTGAGTCGTCGGGGCGTCCCGGACGCTATCATTTCACGTCCGGTTCTATACAGTCACAGTCTAACAGTTCTAGCAATCTAAGACCAAAGCACGGTCAAAAAAGCAAGTGGGTACACTTGCCTGAAATGGCGAGTGTGTCGTCCTCTCGAAGCGTCTCGTCCAAGCGTCTCGTCCAAGCGTCTCGTCCAAGCGTCTCGTCCGCAGAAGTCCGTCTGAAATATCGCCACAGCGACGATGTCAGGTCTCAAATTCATCAAATCCTATTAGGGTTCGTTTCTAGGTTTTCGGGACTATCCTATTCGTCAAAAGTCACTTTTTGATGTATCAGCCTAATCGACGATCTATCCTATGTGCACAGTCAAATTAGTCCGTTCGTCGATTTTCTATGTTCGTACAACGTTTTACAGGAGCTGAAAAGTAAATTTAGTTCAAGTTGACGGTTTTTAGTTTAGGGTTCAGTCAGCTATTGTGGGGGTTTCTACGAGTTTCGGGGAACCAACATGAACCGGAGTTTGCCGTAGAATGGATGTCGTGTCTGATCGGAGAGCTCCTCAGCTTCAGATCTGGTCCTCGCACGATTATCCAAAAGTCTGAACTTCCGACGAAGGCCTACGACGTGTCGCAACGTCGTAGACGGCAAATCCGCGAAGTAGCACGT
>JAULAV010001346.1:0-23195 GCA_030789695.1 Scilla litardierei | reverse complement strand
ATATATAATGCGACTTTCCCACTCATCCAGAGATCCTCTCCGCAAGGGAACAGATTCCCTTTGTACACGACTTCGTGTACGCGACGTTCGAGGTCCGTCTTCCCTCGTACATCCCCCACAAGGGTGTACAAACGTCTTCCATATCCAACATCTCCCACTCACACTTGAGGGGATTGTAAGAGAACGTCTTTCCCTTAGTTCTTTCATCTATCATACCGAGAAATAGACCGTGCGACCGTCATGCGCGTAGAGTCTGTTGTTGTGCACTTGTTAGAGATACACAACGACCTCGAAGGTGCAAAGTTGAGTAGTTCAACGCATGCTTTACCCTAGATTATTTCTTCGCATTTCTTATAATTTATATTCAACAATTGAATCCCATCTGGATTACAATTGGCTGGCCAGCTTTGAATCATTAAAGTCCAAATGCGAATATGTCACGCCCCGCTTCCCTGAAATGGAGGCGAGACGTGAAAAGGTCCGCACGGGAGTGGAGCTGTGAAGCCCCAAACCCGATAAGCGTCCACAATACATAAGCAGGTCCCTGTAACCACAACAGAATAGCAATAATAACACAAGGCGAGACTGAAATAAAATTCCACATCCCACAAATTGTCCAACATCAACAAAAGTCCAACATCCAGAAAAGCCACCAGGCTAAAAGAAAAGAGTCTAAAGGCCCAGAACAAGGCCAACAAAAGAAACGACAACAACCAAGCAAAGTATAGGTGCCACGCACCGATAACGAAACAACTGTCTAACAAAAGTAAAACACAACGAAGACACTAGGACTGGTCCCCAGTGTTCACGTACTCCCCGTCAAACACAAGCTCGGGCTCGGCGTCAGCAAACACCTCGTCCTCAACGAGGTACTCAGGCTCAGGATCTAACATGTGTCACCCAAAAGAGTAAAGGGGCACATGTCAGCAAGTCTAAAAAGACTTGGGCAAGGAAACTGAAAGTGAGGCATCTAGCAACCTAGCAGTTATAGTATTAAGTAATGACATGGCAGTTAAGCATGATGCAACAGTTTAAAAAGAGAGACAAGCACACACAATGTAGCAAAAGCTACCAAATCACTAATCACTTATCATTTAACACTTATCACTTATCACTTATCACTTATCACTTATCACTTAGTGCATAGAGAGTCCACCTGCTGGCCAGCTCGTGGCTCAGGCCGCTTATCTCTACCACTATTAATCACTTGTCACTGGTAAACACTTAGTGCATAGAGAGTCCACCTGCTGGCCAGCTCGTGGCTCAGGCCGCTTATCTCTATCACTATTAATCACTTGTGCACTAGAGAGTCCACCTGCTGGTCGGAGTGGCGGATCAGGCCAACTCGAGGCTCAGGCCGCTTATCTCTTACCCCACCCATATGTGTCGAGCGTTGGGGTTTCCAACTCACTAAGCTCGCTTCTGGAACACGAGCCAGGAATATAATATTGTAGCATGCGCTACGCAATCACGATGAATAATCACTATGCAAAGACATGAACAGATATTTGCGTACCGTTAATTTAAATTAAACGTGACAGGCAAAATGCAATGACATGGCAATTAAATTGCGTACCGTTAATGGAAGGTAAACATGACATGGTAATTGTGCAACATGCTAAATGTCGGAACTAGCTTCGTTGTCAAGCTAATTCCCCAATTTGCGCCTAGGCGAGTATCATTTCGTCGCCTAGCCTCTTTTACGCCTACAACATGCAAATGGCCTAAAACATGGCCTAAACCCTAAGTGGCAAGTTTCACTTGCCTAGCACCGGGGATGACGATCAACCTCGTCACACGGATGCTATCTACGAGGAAATCGCTGTTTAGGGGGAAACAAACACCAAACACATGAAATTAATTAGGGTTTCACCAAAATTATAAATAAGTTATAAAAACAACGGTAGATCGATTTCTTACCGAGAGGAGACGGAAGGAACACTCCGGGGAACCCTAGGATCAGATCTGGAAGCGAATGGAGAAGTTTGGGGAAACTAGGGTTTTGGGTGATTTTGGGGATTTGATGGATTTTGGGTGTGATTTGAGGAAGATGAGAGGTAGATATGGTAGATGGATGGTTTGGATGATGGATTTAGGGCTTGGAATGAAGCAATGGAGCTTGGAGGAAGGTGGGGGATCAATGGGGGCGATTTTTGGGTTTAGGGTCGAGTTGGAGGGGAAGAAAACGTTTGGGTTGGGTATTTATAGGCTAGGCTGGCGGCTAGGGCAAAACTAGGGTTTACAGCACTAGTTAGTCGGTCAAAGAACAACCACTGACCGACTAGTTTGACAACTAGTCGGTCGGTCGACCAATGCAGACCGACTAAGTGTAAACAGTAGCTACAGGTGAAATTAGGATCTAGAATTAGTCGGTCCATGAACAAGTACTGACCGACTAGTTTAGCATCTAGTCGGTCAATGAACGTTCTTAGACCGACTAAGAGTGAACAGTAACTGATACAAAAATAATTTGATGAGTTAGTCGGTTCAAGAAGCATTGCTGACCGACTAGTTTGCAACCTAGTCGGTCAACCAACGTTCTTCGACCGACTAACGATAAACAGTAGCTCCTGAGAAATTTAGAAAGCTAACTAGTCGGTCCAAGAAGGATTGCCGACCGACTGGATCGTCATCTAGTCGGTCGGTGGCCCTTCTTACACCGGCTAATGAGCACAGAAAAGTACCGATACGGAGCGCGGGGCCCCGGGATCGATTCCTAAGACTCCTAGGCTTGATCTAATAGTTAGATACGACCGTTATGAAGTCCGTCACGAATGACTTACTTCGAAATCGACAATCCTAAGGAAGAAGCGAGAAAATACGACGAATCGATCGAAATGAAATCTACGGAGACGAAAACCACACAAGAGGAGAAAATCCACCAAAACACATATTATATTATATTATAATCAGATACAAGAAAAGCAGTCGTTACATCCTCCCCAACTTAAGAAAAATTCCGTCCTCGGAATTTCCAAAAACTCACGAGTCCGGAAACAAAAGTGGGAAACGCTCTCGCATCTCATCCTCATTCTCCCAAGTAGACTATCCAGGTGAACCGTGTCGCCACATCACCCTCACAAGATTGACAATCTTGTTCCGAAGCGATTTCTGACGCCTGTCCAGAATCTGCACTGGATGCTGGTCATACGTCATATCGGGGCGAACGGTAATCTCCGAAAAATCCACCGCATGAGACGGATCGCTAATGTATCGACGAAGCTGCGACACATGGAAAACATTGTGAACTCCTTCCAAAGATGGCGGCAAGGCCAAGCGATAAGCTACCTCGCCAACCCTCTCCAAAACGTCAAATGGTCCAATGTATCGCGGGCTCAACTTTCCACGCTTCCCGAAACGAATCACACCACGATTCGGGGAAATCTTCAAGAACACATGGTCGCCCGGCTGAAACTCCAAAGGACGACGTTTAGCATCCGCCCAATGCTTAAAACGGTCCTGAGCAATTCTCAACCTCTCCCGAATATTCCTGACGATATCCACGGCCTCCACGATCATCTCAGGTCCCAACAACTCCCGATCACCAACGTCATCCCAACTCAATGGCGATCGACATTTCCTTCCATAAAGAGCGGCGAAAGGCGCCATGCCAATACTCGCCTGGAAGCTGTTGTTGTAGGAAAATTCCACCAAGTGTAGATGGTCCTCCCACGAACCCTTGAAATCCAACATGCACGCCCTCAGCATGTCTTCCAAAATCTGAATCGTCCTCTCGGACTGGCCATCCGTCTGCGGATGGTACGCCGTGCTGAAACTCAGACGCGTACCCAAGCTCTTCTGCAAACTCTGCCAGAACTGAGATGTGAACCTCGTGTCTCTGTCAGACACGATACTCACGGGGACTCCGTGAAGTCGCACAACCTCCTGCACGATTCACGTTACATCACTATCCAAACTAGGAAAAAGGAAATAAAAACGGAGAGTAAAAGAATTTTACCTCCATATATCTCCTCGCTAGCGCCTCAGTGGACTGTCCCACTCGGAACGGAATGAAGTGCGCAGACTTGGTCAATCGATCTACGATCACCCAAATCGCGTCATTCTGCTTCGGACTCCGAGGTAGTCCAGTCACGAAATCCATAGTGATGTGTTGCCACTTCCACTCCGGAATCGGAAGCGGTTGTAGCAACCCGGCCGAACGCTGATGCTCTGCCTTCACTTGCTGGCAAACCAAGCACTTGGCTACACTCCGAGCCATGCTCCTCTTCATACCATGCCACCAATAATTCAGACGAAGATCCTGGTACATCTTGGTGCCACCAGGATGCACAGAATACGGCGAACTGTGTGCCTCCACCATCAGCTCCTCTCTGATATCCCCAGCTGGCACACACAACCTGGCTCCAAACCTCAGCGAGCCATCCTCATGGATCAAAAAGTCAGTCCGCAGACCGGCTTCCACCATCTCCCGAATCCTCACCAGCTTCGGATCCTCGGCCTGGCCAGCCTTAATCCGATCCACGATCGTCGACTGTACCTGCATGTACATCAACGACGAAGCCTCTCCAGGAAGAACAATCTCCACACCAGACTCGCAAAAATCCTGCTGCAATCTCCACTGCGAGGTCAAAATCATCACCGCTGGAAGCCTACTCAAAGCATCCGGAACCACATTCACCTTGCCAGGGTGAAACTGCAAATCAATATCATAATCCGCCATAAGCTCCAACCATCGACGCTGTCGCATGTTGAGCTCCTTCTGAGTGAAAATATACTTCAAGCTTTTGTGATCGATGAAAATCTTCACTTTCTCACTCAGCAAGAAGTGCCTCCAAATCTTAAGAGCAAACACAACGGCAGCCAATTCCAAATCATGCGTCGGGTAATTCTTCTCATGAACCTAAAGCTGACGAGACGCATACGCCACAACGTGCCCATGCTGATGCAACACACAACCGAGACCCTTGCCAGATGCATCGCAAAAGATCTCAAATCCACCGCTGCGATCAGGCACAACAAGAATAGGGGCACTCGTCAACCTCTCCTTCAGAACACCAAAAGCACTCTCACAATCACCCGACCAAACATAAGCAACATCCTTCCGCGTCAACCTGGTCATCGGCTCAGCAATACGAGAAAAATCCTTAATGAATCGCCGATAATAACCAGCAAGTCCAAGAAAACTCCGAATCTCAGATGCTGACGACGGAACAGGCCACTCCCTGATGGCCCTAATCTTCTCGGGATCCACTGAGATACCATCTCCAGTCACCACATGCCCGAGAAAAGCAACTCGATCCAGCCAAAACTCGCACTTCGAAAACTTAGCATACAGCCGATGCTTCCTCAAAATCTCCAACACCGTCCTTAAGTGCGAGGCATGCTCTTCCTCCGACTTCGAATAGATCAGAATGTCGTCAATAAAGATAACGACAAACTTATCCAAAAAGTCGTAGAAAATCAGGTTCATCAGATTCATGAAAACTGCGGGCGCGTTAGTTACGCCAAAAGGCATAACCACGAACTCATAGTGTCCATACTTCGTCCTGAACGCTGTCTTCGGAACATCTCCCTTCTTCACCTTCAACTGATGGTAACCACTCCTCAAATCCAATTTAGAAAACACCCTCGAACCTCCAAGCTGATCAAAAATATCATCGATGCGAGGCAACGGGTATTTATTCTTAATGGTTACCGCATTCAACTCCCGATAGTCCACGCACATGCGACGCGAACCATCCTTCTTCTTAACCAACAACACCGGTGCTCCCCACGGAGACACGCTAGGATTAATATAACCCTTCTGCAAGAGCTCATCCAACTGCTTCCGCAACTCCTCCAATTCTGCAGGTGCCATACGATACGGCGCCTTCGAAATTGGCTGCGCACCTGGAACAAGATCGATAGAAAATTCCAAAGCTCGATCAGGCGGCAAACCAGACATCTCCTCGGGGAAGACGTCGCCAAAATCTCGCACCACAGCTGGCCACTCCAGCTCCATCTGCATAGCCACAGCCTCCACCGGCCTGGCCCGAAATCTGACAGGACCAAGCGAACTGCTACCACGACTGAACTCAAATACTGGATGTCCGGGAATCTCGAACACCACCTTCTTCCTCCTGCAGTCGATCGTAGCATAGAAGCTCGCAAGCCAATCCATCCCAAGAACTGCATCATAGTTGATGATGTCGTGGACAATGAAATCAGCACAAAGCTCACGTCCACAAACCACCAACGGGCAAGAATTGCACCCACGATGCACCGAGACCACACCATTCCCTGTAACGATATTCCAACTCTTGGGGAGAGGGGACGTCGACAAGGAATGCCTCTCCACGAAGCTCCGAGAAATAATGCACATCGATGCACCAGAGTCAAAGAGGACTCGTGCAGGAAATGTGCACACCAAAATCACACCTAATCAATCAATTAACAATCAAACCCTAGTCTAGCAAACAAGCAAGTTCAAGCAAACAACATAATCTAGCAATCAAGACCAAATGGGAAAGTAATAGCTAGAATGAGGGTTACCTGCGATAACCTCATCCACAGCCTCGCTCTCCGCAGCGGTCATCAGAAAAGCCTGCCTCCTCGGCGGAGCAGCCTGCTGAAAAGCCTGCCTCTGCGGAACAAGAGCTGCTCCACGTCCAGCAGGAACAGACGCTCGCTGCTGCAACGGCTGGGCAGCAATAGGTGCCTTCCAAGGCTGCTTCAACCTCGGGCACTCCCTGAGAGCATGGGCGGGATCTCCGCAGGCGATACATTGTCCCAAGAACCTCCTGCACGATTCCTTGACATGGCCCTCCTTGCCACAAAAATGGCAAGTCCTCCGAGCAGGCCCTACTGGCCTCTTAAACTGAACAGGCTGGTTCGGCCTGAATCCAGGCCTAACCACAGCTCTCGCCTGTTCCACAGGCCTCTTCCCAGCACCAACAACAGATCCCTTCCTCTGATTCACGAGCAGCTCCTGCCTCTTAGCTGCTACCAGAACCTTCTGATAAGATTCCCGGTCAGAGGAGGTCACGAAACTCTGGAGCTCCGAAGCAAGCCCCTGCAGGAACCTCTGAGCCTTCTCCTCAGCGTCCTGCACCATCTTTGGTGCAAACCGACTCAGCCTCATGAACTCTTGGTGATACATGTCCACCGACGAGTTCCCCTGCTTCAAATCGATAAAACGCTGCAGCATCTCCTCCTTGGCAGCCTTCGGGAAGAACTCACCCTCAAATCTGGCTTTGAAGGTAGCCCAAGCTATCGGCTCCACCAACAACTTCTCTTCCGCATCCCACCAATTCCTGGCGTTATCCTTCAGCTGCCTCTTCGCCAAATCAACCCATCCAGCCGGGGTGATCTTGGCCATCTTCAGATTGTCCTCGACGTTCCGAATCCACTCATCGGCAGCCAGAGGACCCTCAGAACCATCGAAATATGCGGGACCCAGCTCCCGAAATTGCTTCGCTCCCGGCTCAGAGCGAGGGGCATCCGGAAGAGCCCGGGCAGCTCGACCAAGTGGAGCATTCTGGACTTGCAAAAGCACGCCCTGCTGCACTTGCATCATCTGGATCATCATCCGCATCATCTCACCGCTGGTGGGTTCCCGCTCAGGCTCCTCATCATGAGGGAGCGCACCACTGCCCCCACCACGGGTGAAACGCCTTCCTGCCATCTAGTGACACGGAAAACAAATCAGATTAGACTCATAGCTTATGACTCGAACGTCGAACTTAGTTTATTGGACATTCTAATGTTATTATCGCTATTCCAAAAATCGCAGTTACAGAAGGAGACCTGCATGGGCCACCACTAAAACCTGTCACGCCCCGCTTCCCTGAAATGGAGGCGAGACGTGAAAAGGTCCGCACGGGAGTGGAGCTGTGAAGCCCCAAACCCGATAAGCGTCCACAATACATAAGCAGGTCCCTGTAACCACAACAGAATAGCAATAATAACACAAGGCGAGACTGAAATAAAATTCCACATCCCACAAATTGTCCAACATCAACAAAAGTCCAACATCCAGAAAAGCCACCAGGCTAAAAGAAAAGAGTCTAAAGGCCCAGAACAAGGCCAACAAAAGAAACGACAACAACCAAGCAAAGTATAGGTGCCACGCACCGATAACGAAACAACTGTCTAACAAAAGTAAAACACAACGAAGACACTAGGACTGGTCCCCAGTGTTCACGTACTCCCCGTCAAACACAAGCTCGGGCTCGGCGTCAGCAAACACCTCGTCCTCAACGAGGTACTCAGGCTCAGGATCTAACATGTGTCACCCAAAAGAGTAAAGGGGCACATGTCAGCAAGTCTAAAAAGACTTGGGCAAGGAAACTGAAAGTGAGGCATCTAGCAACCTAGCAGTTATAGTATTAAGTAATGACATGGCAGTTAAGCATGATGCAACAGTTTAAAAAGAGAGACAAGCACACACAATGTAGCAAAAGCTACCAAATCACTAATCACTTATCATTTAACACTTATCACTTATCACTTATCACTTATCACTTATCACTTAGTGCATAGAGAGTCCACCTGCTGGCCAGCTCGTGGCTCAGGCCGCTTATCTCTACCACTATTAATCACTTGTCACTGGTAAACACTTAGTGCATAGAGAGTCCACCTGCTGGCCAGCTCGTGGCTCAGGCCGCTTATCTCTATCACTATTAATCACTTGTGCACTAGAGAGTCCACCTGCTGGTCGGAGTGGCGGATCAGGCCAACTCGAGGCTCAGGCCGCTTATCTCTTACCCCACCCATATGTGTCGAGCGTTGGGGTTTCCAACTCACTAAGCTCGCTTCTGGAACACGAGCCAGGAATATAATATTGTAGCGTGCGCTACGCAATCACGATGAATAATCACTATGCAAAGACATGAACAGATATTTGCGTACCGTTAATTTAAATTAAACGTGACAGGCAAAATGCAATGACATGGCAATTAAATTGCGTACCGTTAATGGAAGGTAAACATGACATGGTAATTGTGCAACATGCTAAATGTCGGAACTAGCTTCGTTGTCAAGCTAATTCCCCAATTTGCGCCTAGGCGAGTATCATTTCGTCGCCTAGCCTCTTTTACGCCTACAACATGCAAATGGCCTAAAACATGGCCTAAACCCTAAGTGGCAAGTTTCACTTGCCTAGCACCGGGGATGACGATCAACCTCGTCACACGGATGCTATCTACGAGGAAATCGCTGTTTAGGGGGAAACAAACACCAAACACATGAAATTAATTAGGGTTTCACCAAAATTATAAATAAGTTATAAAAACAACGGTAGATCGATTTCTTACCGAGAGGAGACGGAAGGAACACTCCGGGGAACCCTAGGATCAGATCTGGAAGCGAATGGAGAAGTTTGGGGAAACTAGGGTTTTGGGTGATTTTGGGGATTTGATGGATTTTGGGTGTGATTTGAGGAAGATGAGAGGTAGATATGGTAGATGGATGGTTTGGATGATGGATTTAGGGCTTGGAATGAAGCAATGGAGCTTGGAGGAAGGTGGGGGATCAATGGGGGCGATTTTTGGGTTTAGGGTCGAGTTGGAGGGGAAGAAAACGTTTGGGTTGGGTATTTATAGGCTAGGCTGGCGGCTAGGGCAAAACTAGGGTTTACAGCACTAGTTAGTCGGTCAAAGAACAACCACTGACCGACTAGTTTGACAACTAGTCGGTCGGTCGACCAATGCAGACCGACTAAGTGTAAACAGTAGCTACAGGTGAAATTAGGATCTAGAATTAGTCGGTCCATGAACAAGTACTGACCGACTAGTTTAGCATCTAGTCGGTCAATGAACGTTCTTAGACCGACTAAGAGTGAACAGTAACTGATACAAAAATAATTTGATGAGTTAGTCGGTTCAAGAAGCATTGCTGACCGACTAGTTTGCAACCTAGTCGGTCAACCAACGTTCTTCGACCGACTAACGATAAACAGTAGCTCCTGAGAAATTTAGAAAGCTAACTAGTCGGTCCAAGAAGGATTGCCGACCGACTGGATCGTCATCTAGTCGGTCGGTGGCCCTTCTTACACCGGCTAATGAGCACAGAAAAGTACCGATACGGAGCGCGGGGCCCCGGGATCGATTCCTAAGACTCCTAGGCTTGATCTAATAGTTAGATACGACCGTTATGAAGTCCGTCACGAATGACTTACTTCGAAATCGACAATCCTAAGGAAGAAGCGAGAAAATACGACGAATCGATCGAAATGAAATCTACGGAGACGAAAACCACACAAGAGGAGAAAATCCACCAAAACACATATTATATTATATTATAATCAGATACAAGAAAAGCAGTCGTTACATCCTCCCCAACTTAAGAAAAATTCCGTCCTCGGAATTTCCAAAAACTCACGAGTCCGGAAACAAAAGTGGGAAACGCTCTCGCATCTCATCCTCATTCTCCCAAGTAGACTATCCAGGTGAACCGTGTCGCCACATCACCCTCACAAGATTGACAATCTTGTTCCGAAGCGATTTCTGACGCCTGTCCAGAATCTGCACTGGATGCTGGTCATACGTCATATCGGGGCGAACGGTAATCTCCGAAAAATCCACCGCATGAGACGGATCGCTAATGTATCGACGAAGCTGCGACACATGGAAAACATTGTGAACTCCTTCCAAAGATGGCGGCAAGGCCAAGCGATAAGCTACCTCGCCAACCCTCTCCAAAACGTCAAATGGTCCAATGTATCGCGGGCTCAACTTTCCACGCTTCCCGAAACGAATCACACCACGATTCGGGGAAATCTTCAAGAACACATGGTCGCCCGGCTGAAACTCCAAAGGACGACGTTTAGCATCCGCCCAATGCTTAAAACGGTCCTGAGCAATTCTCAACCTCTCCCGAATATTCCTGACGATATCCACGGCCTCCACGATCATCTCAGGTCCCAACAACTCCCGATCACCAACGTCATCCCAACTCAATGGCGATCGACATTTCCTTCCATAAAGAGCGGCGAAAGGCGCCATGCCAATACTCGCCTGGAAGCTGTTGTTGTAGGAAAATTCCACCAAGTGTAGATGGTCCTCCCACGAACCCTTGAAATCCAACATGCACGCCCTCAGCATGTCTTCCAAAATCTGAATCGTCCTCTCGGACTGGCCATCCGTCTGCGGATGGTACGCCGTGCTGAAACTCAGACGCGTACCCAAGCTCTTCTGCAAACTCTGCCAGAACTGAGATGTGAACCTCGTGTCTCTGTCAGACACGATACTCACGGGGACTCCGTGAAGTCGCACAACCTCCTGCACGATTCACGTTACATCACTATCCAAACTAGGAAAAAGGAAATAAAAACGGAGAGTAAAAGAATTTTACCTCCATATATCTCCTCGCTAGCGCCTCAGTGGACTGTCCCACTCGGAACGGAATGAAGTGCGCAGACTTGGTCAATCGATCTACGATCACCCAAATCGCGTCATTCTGCTTCGGACTCCGAGGTAGTCCAGTCACGAAATCCATAGTGATGTGTTGCCACTTCCACTCCGGAATCGGAAGCGGTTGTAGCAACCCGGCCGAACGCTGATGCTCTGCCTTCACTTGCTGGCAAACCAAGCACTTGGCTACACTCCGAGCCATGCTCCTCTTCATACCATGCCACCAATAATTCAGACGAAGATCCTGGTACATCTTGGTGCCACCAGGATGCACAGAATACGGCGAACTGTGTGCCTCCACCATCAGCTCCTCTCTGATATCCCCAGCTGGCACACACAACCTGGCTCCAAACCTCAGCGAGCCATCCTCATGGATCAAAAAGTCAGTCCGCAGACCGGCTTCCACCATCTCCCGAATCCTCACCAGCTTCGGATCCTCGGCCTGGCCAGCCTTAATCCGATCCACGATCGTCGACTGTACCTGCATGTACATCAACGACGAAGCCTCTCCAGGAAGAACAATCTCCACACCAGACTCGCAAAAATCCTGCTGCAATCTCCACTGCGAGGTCAAAATCATCACCGCTGGAAGCCTACTCAAAGCATCCGGAACCACATTCACCTTGCCAGGGTGAAACTGCAAATCAATATCATAATCCGCCATAAGCTCCAACCATCGACGCTGTCGCATGTTGAGCTCCTTCTGAGTGAAAATATACTTCAAGCTTTTGTGATCGATGAAAATCTTCACTTTCTCACTCAGCAAGAAGTGCCTCCAAATCTTAAGAGCAAACACAACGGCAGCCAATTCCAAATCATGCGTCGGGTAATTCTTCTCATGAACCTAAAGCTGACGAGACGCATACGCCACAACGTGCCCATGCTGATGCAACACACAACCGAGACCCTTGCCAGATGCATCGCAAAAGATCTCAAATCCACCGCTGCGATCAGGCACAACAAGAATAGGGGCACTCGTCAACCTCTCCTTCAGAACACCAAAAGCACTCTCACAATCACCCGACCAAACATAAGCAACATCCTTCCGCGTCAACCTGGTCATCGGCTCAGCAATACGAGAAAAATCCTTAATGAATCGCCGATAATAACCAGCAAGTCCAAGAAAACTCCGAATCTCAGATGCTGACGACGGAACAGGCCACTCCCTGATGGCCCTAATCTTCTCGGGATCCACTGAGATACCATCTCCAGTCACCACATGCCCGAGAAAAGCAACTCGATCCAGCCAAAACTCGCACTTCGAAAACTTAGCATACAGCCGATGCTTCCTCAAAATCTCCAACACCGTCCTTAAGTGCGAGGCATGCTCTTCCTCCGACTTCGAATAGATCAGAATGTCGTCAATAAAGATAACGACAAACTTATCCAAAAAGTCGTAGAAAATCAGGTTCATCAGATTCATGAAAACTGCGGGCGCGTTAGTTACGCCAAAAGGCATAACCACGAACTCATAGTGTCCATACTTCGTCCTGAACGCTGTCTTCGGAACATCTCCCTTCTTCACCTTCAACTGATGGTAACCACTCCTCAAATCCAATTTAGAAAACACCCTCGAACCTCCAAGCTGATCAAAAATATCATCGATGCGAGGCAACGGGTATTTATTCTTAATGGTTACCGCATTCAACTCCCGATAGTCCACGCACATGCGACGCGAACCATCCTTCTTCTTAACCAACAACACCGGTGCTCCCCACGGAGACACGCTAGGATTAATATAACCCTTCTGCAAGAGCTCATCCAACTGCTTCCGCAACTCCTCCAATTCTGCAGGTGCCATACGATACGGCGCCTTCGAAATTGGCTGCGCACCTGGAACAAGATCGATAGAAAATTCCAAAGCTCGATCAGGCGGCAAACCAGACATCTCCTCGGGGAAGACGTCGCCAAAATCTCGCACCACAGCTGGCCACTCCAGCTCCATCTGCATAGCCACAGCCTCCACCGGCCTGGCCCGAAATCTGACAGGACCAAGCGAACTGCTACCACGACTGAACTCAAATACTGGATGTCCGGGAATCTCGAACACCACCTTCTTCCTCCTGCAGTCGATCGTAGCATAGAAGCTCGCAAGCCAATCCATCCCAAGAACTGCATCATAGTTGATGATGTCGTGGACAATGAAATCAGCACAAAGCTCACGTCCACAAACCACCAACGGGCAAGAATTGCACCCACGATGCACCGAGACCACACCATTCCCTGTAACGATATTCCAACTCTTGGGGAGAGGGGACGTCGACAAGGAATGCCTCTCCACGAAGCTCCGAGAAATAATGCACATCGATGCACCAGAGTCAAAGAGGACTCGTGCAGGAAATGTGCACACCAAAATCACACCTAATCAATCAATTAACAATCAAACCCTAGTCTAGCAAACAAGCAAGTTCAAGCAAACAACATAATCTAGCAATCAAGACCAAATGGGAAAGTAATAGCTAGAATGAGGGTTACCTGCGATAACCTCATCCACAGCCTCGCTCTCCGCAGCGGTCATCAGAAAAGCCTGCCTCCTCGGCGGAGCAGCCTGCTGAAAAGCCTGCCTCTGCGGAACAAGAGCTGCTCCACGTCCAGCAGGAACAGACGCTCGCTGCTGCAACGGCTGGGCAGCAATAGGTGCCTTCCAAGGCTGCTTCAACCTCGGGCACTCCCTGAGAGCATGGGCGGGATCTCCGCAGGCGATACATTGTCCCAAGAACCTCCTGCACGATTCCTTGACATGGCCCTCCTTGCCACAAAAATGGCAAGTCCTCCGAGCAGGCCCTACTGGCCTCTTAAACTGAACAGGCTGGTTCGGCCTGAATCCAGGCCTAACCACAGCTCTCGCCTGTTCCACAGGCCTCTTCCCAGCACCAACAACAGATCCCTTCCTCTGATTCACGAGCAGCTCCTGCCTCTTAGCTGCTACCAGAACCTTCTGATAAGATTCCCGGTCAGAGGAGGTCACGAAACTCTGGAGCTCCGAAGCAAGCCCCTGCAGGAACCTCTGAGCCTTCTCCTCAGCGTCCTGCACCATCTTTGGTGCAAACCGACTCAGCCTCATGAACTCTTGGTGATACATGTCCACCGACGAGTTCCCCTGCTTCAAATCGATAAAACGCTGCAGCATCTCCTCCTTGGCAGCCTTCGGGAAGAACTCACCCTCAAATCTGGCTTTGAAGGTAGCCCAAGCTATCGGCTCCACCAACAACTTCTCTTCCGCATCCCACCAATTCCTGGCGTTATCCTTCAGCTGCCTCTTCGCCAAATCAACCCATCCAGCCGGGGTGATCTTGGCCATCTTCAGATTGTCCTCGACGTTCCGAATCCACTCATCGGCAGCCAGAGGACCCTCAGAACCATCGAAATATGCGGGACCCAGCTCCCGAAATTGCTTCGCTCCCGGCTCAGAGCGAGGGGCATCCGGAAGAGCCCGGGCAGCTCGACCAAGTGGAGCATTCTGGACTTGCAAAAGCACGCCCTGCTGCACTTGCATCATCTGGATCATCATCCGCATCATCTCACCGCTGGTGGGTTCCCGCTCAGGCTCCTCATCATGAGGGAGCGCACCACTGCCCCCACCACGGGTGAAACGCCTTCCTGCCATCTAGTGACACGGAAAACAAATCAGATTAGACTCATAGCTTATGACTCGAACGTCGAACTTAGTTTATTGGACATTCTAATGTTATTATCGCTATTCCAAAAATCGCAGTTACAGAAGGAGACCTGCATGGGCCACCACTAAAACCTGTCACGCCCCGCTTCCCTGAAATGGAGGCGAGACGTGAAAAGGTCCGCACGGGAGTGGAGCTGTGAAGCCCCAAACCCGATAAGCGTCCACAATACATAAGCAGGTCCCTGTAACCACAACAGAATAGCAATAATAACACAAGGCGAGACTGAAATAAAATTCCACATCCCACAAATTGTCCAACATCAACAAAAGTCCAACATCCAGAAAAGCCACCAGGCTAAAAGAAAAGAGTCTAAAGGCCCAGAACAAGGCCAACAAAAGAAACGACAACAACCAAGCAAAGTATAGGTGCCACGCACCGATAACGAAACAACTGTCTAACAAAAGTAAAACACAACGAAGACACTAGGACTGGTCCCCAGTGTCCACGTACTCCCCGTCAAACACAAGCTCGGGCTCGGCGTCAGCAAACACCTCGTCCTCAACGAGGTACTCAGGCTCAGGATCTAACATGTGTCACCCAAAAGAGTAAAGGGGCACATGTCAGCAAGTCTAAAAAGACTTGGGCAAGGAAACTGAAAGTGAGGCATCTAGCAACCTAGCAGTTATAGTATTAAGTAATGACATGGCAGTTAAGCATGATGCAACAGTTTAAAAAGAGAGACAAGCACACACAATGTAGCAAAAGCTACCAAATCACTAATCACTTATCATTTAACACTTATCACTTATCACTTATCACTTATCACTTATCACTTATCACTTAGTGCATAGAGAGTCCACCTGCTGGCCAGCTCGTGGCTCAGGCCGCTTATCTCTACCACTATTAATCACTTGTCACTGGTAAACACTTAGTGCATAGAGAGTCCACCTGCTGGCCAGCTCGTGGCTCAGGCCGCTTATCTCTACCACTATTAATCACTTGTGCACTAGAGAGTCCACCTGCTGGCCGGAGTGGCGGATCAGGCCAACTCGAGGCTCAGGCCGCTTATCTCTTACCCCACACATATGTGTCGAGCGTTGGGGTTTCCAACTCACTAAGCTCGCTTCTGGAACACGAGCCAGGAATATAATATTGTAGCGTGCGCTACGCAATCACGATGAATAATCACTATGCAAAGACATGAACAGATATTTGCGTACCGTTAATTTAAATTAAACGTGACAGGCAAAATGCAATGACATGGCAATTAAATTGCGTGCCGTTAATGGAAGGTAAACATGACATGGTAATTGTGCAACATGCTAAATGTCGGAACTAGCTTCGTTGTCAAGCTAATTCCCCAATTTGCGCCTAGGCGAGTATCATTTCGTCGCCTAGCCTCTTTTACGCCTACAACATGCAAATGGCCTAAAACAAGGCCTAAACCCTAAGTGGCAAGTTTCACTTGCCTAGCACCGGGGATGACGATCAACCTCGTCACACGGATGCTATCTACGAGGAAATCGCTGTTTAGGGGGAAACAAACACCAAACACATGAAATTAATTAGGGTTTCACCAAAATTATAAATAAGTTATAAAAACAACGGTAGATCGATTTCTTACCGAGAGGAGATGGAAGGAACACTCCGGGGAACCCTAGGATCAGATCTGGAAGCGAATGGAGAAGTTTGGGGAAACTAGGGTTTTGGGTGATTTTGGGGATTTGATGGATTTTGGGTGTGATTTGAGGAAGATGAGAGGTAGATAGGGTAGATGGATGGTTTGGATGATGGATTTAGGGCTTGGAATGAAGCAATGGAGCTTGGAGGAAGGTGGGGGATCAATGGGGGTGATTTTTGGGTTTAGGGTCGAGTTGGAGGGGAAGAAAACGTTTGGGTTGGGTATTTATAGGCTAGGCTGGCGGCTAGGGCAAAACTAGGGTTTACAGCACTAGTTAGTCGGTCAAAGAACAACCATTGACCGACTAGTTTGACAACTAGTCGGTCGGTCGACCAATGCAGACCGACTAAGTGTAAACAGTAGCTACAGGTGAAATTAGGATCTAGAATTAGTCGGTCCATGAACAAGTACTGACCGACTAGTTTAGCATCTAGTCGGTCGATGAACGTTCTTAGACCGACTAAGAGTGAACAGTAACTGATACAAAAATAATTTGATGAGTTAGTCGGTTCAAGAAGCATTGCTGACCGACTAGTTTGCAACCTAGTCGGTCAACCAACGTTCTTCGACCGACAAACGATAAACAGTAGCTCCTGAGAAATTTAGAAAGCTAACTAGTCGGTCCAAGAAGGATTGCCGACCGACTGGATCGTCATCTAGTCGGTCGGTGGCCCTTCTTACACCGGCTAATGAGCACAGAAAAGTACCGATATGGAGCGCGGGGCCCCGGGATCGATTCCTAAGACTCCTAGGCTTGATCTAATAGTTAGATACGACCGTTATGAAGTCCGTCACGAATGACTTACTTCGAAATCGACAATCCTAAGGAAGAAGCGAGAAAATACGACGAATCGATCGAAATGAAATCTACGGAGACGAAAACCACACAAGAGGAGAAAATCCACCAAAACACATATTATATTATATTATAATCAGATACAAGAAAAGCAGTCGTTACAGAATATGAAATCAATCTTCCTCTTCTTGCGAACCTTTTGATCTTGACTTGATTCGCTTTTCTAACGTGCCCCGCCGAGCCGAATTACCATAGCCCATAAGTAACACGCTAAGATAGCGATCATCTCGTCAAATCTAAAGGAACCAATTGGAGTCCTTGAGGGTAAGAGTTAAGACCCGTATGGCCTTTGAGTCTCACATAATAGCAAACACTTTTGCTACTAACTCAGTGGTCGAAATGCATACGTGGTATGAACACGTATTACAACATCACTCCTTTCCCAGGGAGAGTATGTCTTAATGATGTTGTACGGATGAAAAGATCAGACACCACAGTGCCTATCTTTTGAGTCCCCTTACTACTCAGGAAATATTCCCGGACTCTCATCCTGCATAAGACAGATAGGATTAAAAAATCCAATGAGATCTTTATATCCTTGTGATACAGATCTCAGATCTTTTGTAAGCATCCATATGATGCAGATCTTTCATTCGACTATCTTGTTAAAGTCATGACTCTAAATCATTCGTCTAATGATTTTGACTTTAAACTAGTCTCATCTCTATCTTATCCATCTGATAAGATAAGGCGGTTGCTCATGTGAGAGAGCCAACCTTTATCTGTCCGACATACACACAATTCAGCTGAGATTTCAAAAAATGTACACAAACATTTCTTAAGAAATTCATATGCAACGTTTGAAAAAGAACTTATTCTTTTATTAAATTTGATCTTTCTTAGACATGGGAATATATATTGGTACAACTCAGCTCATACGCAATTCTTCGGATGATAAGTGTTTATAAAACACATTTCTGGGGATCGCTTTCGTAAGCTGATCCTCTATCATCTCATGCGTAGATATGTACCTTATGTCTACCTTCTTGGTTTTATCATAGTCTTTTGCAAACCTGCAGTTCCTTTAAGATACTGCATTATCCTCTTAACCGCTTTCCAGTGTTCTTGCCCTGGGTTGGATTGGTAACAGCTTACCATTTCCAACGGCAAAACAGATGTCCGGTCTCGTACACACCATAGCGTACATAAGACTATCAACTGCACTGGAATATGGAACTTTTTCCATAATTTCCTTTTCCTTTTTGGTTCTTTGGACATGATTCCAGATATAAATTATCGCATATGCTTATATGAATATCAATGGACTTGCAGTCCTGCATATTAAATCGTTCTAAAACCTTCTTTATATAAGTCTCCTGTGAAAGAGAAAGAAGTTTCTTCGAACGATTCCTTGAAATCTTAACTCCAAGGATATATGCGGCTTTTCCTATGCCTTTCATCTCAAATACTGATGAAAGCCAAGCCTTGATACTCAACACAAAGCCCTTGTCATTTCTGGCTATTAAAATGTCATCTACATATAGAGACATGATAATATACTTGCTTTTAATCCTCTTGATATATACTCAGTTATCTTCATCAAGCATGGAAAAAATCCATTTGATAAGACAACTTCTTGAAATCGTATATACCATTGCCTCAAGGATTATTTAAGACCATATATGGACTTACGAAGTTTACAAACCTTATGTTCGTTTCCTTCTTTTACAAACCCTGTTGGTTGTTCCATATAGATCTCCTCGTCCAATTCTCCATTGAGAAAGGCAGTCTTTACATCCATCTGATGTAATTCGAGGTATAAGCAAGCTACCATTGCCATAATCATGCGAATCAAGGTAAAACGCACAACAGGTGAGAAGTTTTTCTTTGTAGTCTATCCCTTCCTGTTGCGTAAAACCTTTCGCGACAAGGCGAGCTTTATATCTATCTATAGAGCCATCAGCCTTATGCTTGATCTTGAGAACCCATTTGTTCCCAATTGCTCTATGTCCTCTGGGTGAGTTAACTAAGTCCCAGACTTGGTTAACTTTCATGGATTTCAATTCCTCCTTCATCGCTTCCATCCATTTGTCTTTTGCAGGGCATGATGCGGCAAATTTGAGATTCTTCAAGTCCTTGTTGACTCGAATTTAGATCAATTCTAATATCACTCCCACTTGAAATGTTGTTAGAATTGCTCCCACTTGGATCATTATTCCCGTATGGAATAGGATAATCGTCATTCGTATAATCCATTGGTGAAGGTTAAAAAGAATTTTCGTTTTCACCAAGAATTTCTCCCACTCGAATGAGGTAATCCTTTTTGATCATAAATCTCAAAATAGAGATAAGTCCTGACTTATCTCGCCCTGTCTTGGAAACTCGTTTTCCAAGAAAGTGACATCCCTCGACTCAAACTCAATTAGCACACCATTGTCTTCCTGACTAACAAAAACATAACCTTTGGAGTTTTATGTGTATCGTTTAAAGATACATTTCCTTCCCCATGGCCCAAGTTTGCCATGCTTATGGGAGGAAATATGTGCGTTGAATGCACAAACTCAAGGTAAAAATGTTTAAGTCAGGAGACCTTTGATTCCACAACTCATAAGGAGTGGAGCTAACTGATTTCGAGGGTACGCAGTTTAAAATGAAAACGGTTGTCAATAATGCATCACCCAAAAAGGTGATTGGCAAGTTAGCTTGCGCCATCATTTGAACGGACCATTTTTCATTAAAGTCCTATACCTCCTTTCTGCAACACCAATTTGTTGAGGAGTATAAGGCATAGTTACCTGATGTACTATGCATTTTTCATCACAAAGTTCCTTTAAACTTGTTGATTGATATTCACCGCCCCCATCGGTTCGCACGACCTTAATCTTGCGATCTAATTGCTTCTCCACTAAACTCATATAGTTTTTAAAGCAGGTTTAGTGCTTTCACTTTTGTGGGATATCAAATAGATATGACCGAATCGGGTGAAATCATCAATTAAAAGTGATGAAATAGGACTTCCCGCGTCTTGTCTTGACATTCATCGGACCACATATGTCCGAATGGATAAGCTGTAATGGAACCTTGGCCCTTGTGCCGGTTCCAAATGGCTTGCGACAAGATTTCCCTACAAGGCAATGTTCGCAGGTCGACATTTCAACCTTTGAAACATTGAATAGAAGGCCACGTTTGGCAAGTCTATCCATACGCGTTGGTCCAATATGACCAAGCCTTGAGTGACAACAAATTATATTAGACTCATTAGTCAAAGAATTTGTCACAAGGAAATGAGAAATCATACATTGTACTTATTACAATGAATCCTTTAAATACATAACCCAGAACCAATAAAAGAATTATTATTACAAATAGGTCCATATTACATTCATGAAGGAACCAGCTATAACCAAGACCCATTAAATTGACCACAGTTATAATATTCCTTTGAATATATGGAATGAATAGAACATCATTAAGTAGGAAAGTGCGGCCGTTGTCCAAGACTAGCTTGCGAGTCCCAACGCCTTTCACTTCAACACGTGTGTTGTTTCCTACATTGATCCACTTCATTCCTTGGGGTATCCGGTGATACTCCACGAAGGACCGTCTGTCCTTTGCTATGTGGTCGGTGGTACCTGAATCAATTATCCAAAAAATGGATTAGATTCCACAAGAAATAGTGAACTAGAAACACATATGTAACTAGTATTACAAGTTACCTCGTCACTTCCACTCGTACACGAACGAGCATAGTGACCGAGCTTGTTGCACTTGAAGCACTTGATCCTTTTCAAGTCTTTCTTCTTGTGCCATTTCTTGTGCCCACCCTTATGTTTGGGTTCCTTGGTGGACTCAGGTTGCTTATTACGTTCATTAGAAGACTTCGAACGATCTTTACGTTTCTTTCCCCCGTGTGAGGAACTAGCAACCATGTGCACTTCTGCACTTGGCTTGGCAGCCGCAAGCCGCTCTTCCTCTAATTCGAGGTGCTTGGAAACATCGTTGAAGGTCTTGATGCTCTCATTATGAGTGAGATGCATCTTCATCTGATCCCACCCATTTGGTAGGGAACGTATGACTGCTTGGATTTGTTGCTCATCCGTGAGCACATGACCTGCGTCCTTTAACTCTGAGATAAGGTTCGCCATATGTCGCAGATGTTTCCCCATGGAATGATCTGGACGTTTCTTATATGTATCGAACTTTATAGTTAAGGCGCGAAGTTTGGACACCGATGTGTCACCGAACTTCTCCTCTAGCTTGGACCATATGTCCATGGCTAGGTCATATTCTCGGAAGATGCGCATTATGTCATCAGCCATACTGCTTAATAACGTAATGCGCGCTATCTTATTCTTCCGAGACCAAGCATCAAAAGCTTCCTTGTCTCGTCTGTGTTGGGCCGTAATGCCCAACTCGGGTTCAATCATTACGTTCTTTAGAGTTTCGAGCACTTCTTGCTCCTCTAAAACGTATTGTATCTTAATGGACCAAAGTTTGTAATTATCGCCGTTGAGTTTTTCACCTTTGTTTAACTCAGCGATGATATTCTTTGAAGCGGAAGACATTTTACTTTTAAAATGCTGCAAAAAACACAAAACCGAAGGTTCGATCAAAACATTGCATAAAAATTCTTAAAATATAACTCCCACTTGAAATGATAATAGAGTATCCCATTTGGATAGTTCTAAAAATTCAAATCCCACTTGGAATTATATTATATTTGATAAGTTACTTTCGAAAAATATTGAAGATGTTGTTCTAGAATCGAAAAGGTCTCTATGATTCCAATCACCATCTAGAACAACCTTCAATATTCTCCCATCACTTATCAAACAATAGTACTCTTATAGTACTAGCAGCGAAAAACGAGTATTTGATAAGTTACTTTCGAAAAATATTGAAGATGTTATTCTAGAATCGGAAAGGTCACTATGTTTCCAATCACCATCTAGAGTAACTTTCAATATTTCTCCCTCACTTTATCAAATGTTAGTACTCTTATAGTACTTTGCAGCGGAAAAGCGTTTTTGAAAACGTATTTTTCAAAACGAATTTAAAATACATTGGCTAATCTCCGTAAAGTAGAGCACAACGTCATAAGTTCATTGGCTAATCTCCGTGGAGTAGAGCACAATGACATGGCTAATCTCGCATGAAGTAGAGCATTACGGCTAATCTTCAAGGAGTAGAGCACAATTACATAAGTACATTGGCTAATCTCCGTAGAGTAGAGCACAATGACTTGGCTAATCTCGCATGAAGTAGAGCACTATGGCTAGTCTTCAAGGAGTAGAGCCCAAGTTAAAAAAACTTCATTAAAATGTTAGTTCCGTATGAACTAGTCGGCACTGTGGTTAGCCCCGTATGGGCTAATCGGCACATCCGAGTTTGGCCAATGCCTTTTGTCACCCCATATGGGTCAGTAGGCAAGTTTGCAGTCGACCCAGACCTTCTGCCAGATTGGTCGACCAAAAACACAAAATTGGTCGACCAATTTTCGAAATGCAAATTCTCCCGGCCAGGGCCTCTGCCCTGGCCGGGGCTTGGCCAAGGGCCGGCCAGGGCCTCTGCCCTGGCCGGCCATGGGTCCTGGCCCCCTCGGCCAGGGCCGACCAGGCCCTGGCCTCTGCCAGGGCCGGCCGGCCAGGCCATTGGCCGGGGCCAGGGCTCCTGCCCTGGCCTCGGCCAGGCCCTGGCCTGAGGCCAGGGCGCTGCCCTGGCCTCTGCCAGGGCGGCCTGGCCGCTGG
>JAULAV010001345.1:0-23000 GCA_030789695.1 Scilla litardierei | reverse complement strand
ACCTTGTATTTCTTGTTCCTCATTATTAAACCAAATTAGCATGCTTAAACTTGATTTGATTAAGCTCGAAACTGAAAAAGACTATGTGATTAGAGAGCTTAATGATAAATTCTGCATGTTGGATAATGACTTTAAAAGAAAAATGATTGAATTTGAAAAGAACGAAGAGGAAAACAAGAGAGCTTTTATTAGTAAATGCACGATGCTTGTGGAAGAAAATAAACAATTAAAACCCAAAGTCTCTCATCTTGAAATAGCCATTAAGAAATTCTCTATGGAAAAACAATCGTTGGATACTATTTTAGAGAATCAATTATATGGCAATAATAGAAGAGGACTTGGTTTTGGTCTGAAAAACTTTGAAAAGCAAAAATTCAAGAAATTCCACAATGTACCCTCTATTGCAAAGAACAAATATGCAAAGTGCTTTACTTGTGATAGTGTAGGCCACACTTCATATTATTGTAAATTTAGGAACACAATTATCAAGTTTAAACAAGTTTGGGTTCCTAAACCTTTAATGGCTAACACTCGTGGACCTTGTTGGATTCAAAGGTCACACTTAACACCTTTCTTGTAGGTGTGATGGAGGTTTGACAAGGAGCACATTTTTAAAGTCTCATTCTACTTCTAGCTCCTTCGTCAAATAGCGACGAGAAGGTATAATTTTTATCCCTCCTTGCATTTCATTGCATACCTTCATAGATTGTACTTGTGTGCTTGTTTTTATTTTGTTTGTGTACTTGTTTGCATGATTTTTAGTGTTTTTATTTCTAAAAAAATAATAAAAAATTTAAAAAAAATGAGCTTAAAAGAATACCCTTTATGATTTATCTCAAGTGGTATTGTATGAATGATCAAATCTATCCATTGTAGAAGTTAATTCATTATTGTTGTAGCTACATGAACATGATGTTATATTTTTAGTAGCCGTGACATGTCCAATAAGTTTCAAATTTGACTTCTACACCTACATTTGCACTTTCATGATAATTGACTTTTTAGTGCTTTTGGAGATTCTTTTGAAGAATAATGGAAAGTGAATGTAGGAATGATTAATTTCTGAATTTTCTAAGGGATATGAAGTGTTTAGCCATAAATTAAAATTGAGCACAAAAGAATTGCATATAAAAAAATTGAAAATTGCTCCGTATGAAAAATGGATACACTTCATGGCTAATGCATCACCCACGCGTATCCAACTTATGCTACATGGGTAATCATTAGCGTTGGTGTATATAACTCGTCAAGCAATGCCACCCCACATTTAAAAGTCCTTTTATGCCATGTTTTGGGGTTCGGTAACTTGAACTCATCTTTGATGAGGTGGAAAAAATTTATCCTAGTGATATTCATGAAAACTGGAAAATGTGGATTGATTTGGTTGATTTTCTGAAATTGAATCTCCTCTTGTACTTTATTGTCTATATCACTACACTTATACAAAGGCGGAGAAGTCTTGTTATGAAATTCTATGAACTTGAATGGTCTATTCTTTGGAAAACTCATGCAAATTGCACTATACATTTAGTAATGGTTTATTTTTGGATGGAATATTTTTGTGACTTCATTAATCCACTTTTGGTGATTACAAAGAGGGAGAAAGAAAAGAAAGATTTAATGTCGGTATTATTTCTTGAAGGGGGAGCATGAATAATAAATGTTGAAGGGGGGGCTTAAGAGAAGGGGGAGCATGCTTTTATATTTACTATTTGTTGTGCATGCTTTGTAATGCTTGAATGACTCATCCATACATCATATTGCATTACACCCTTCAACACACTTCACACACCCATACTTATTGCTCAAATCTTTTATGGGTCTATCATCACCAAAAGGGGGAGATTGTTGGGAGCAACGATCTAGGATCTTGGTTTGATGATGACAAATGTGTCGTTATATCTGACGTGTGTGCTTAGTGTGTTTCAGGATTGGCGAAACGATACATCCTTCGCTATTTGAGAAAGTTCTATTCAAATAGCTATGTGGGTGTGTGAGGGAGCTTTAGACTAAGCAAAGTGGACTTAGTCCAATTTGAGATAAGAATGTGGACTTGGTCAAAAGAGACAAAGAGATGGAAGCAAATTTGGATTCAAAATGGATTTGATCATATCTTTTAGATATATTTACAAATAGTTGAACATACCCATTAGCTATTCAAACTTCTAATCAAATCATCCCAAAATCCCAACTACTTGCATCAAAACCCTAGCACAAAATATTTATAAGGCATCATCCCCTAGGGTTGAAACTTACGGCAATCAAAAAAATTAGAGAGTGCGGCCATAACAAATTGGTGGAGCAACAATTGTTTACGGCAACAAAAAAAAGGGAGAGAGTGCGGCTATATATTTTTTTCTCTGAAGAGCTACGAAATATCTCAAAGCATTTAACCCAAGCCGCAAGCAAAGCTTCCAACCCTTCTACATCTCCCTAGGCCAAGAGATCTTCACCCTATAATCTCCCGAACGCAGCTTGCCATCGGAGTTGTAAGAGAAGCCCAAGGAGCCAATATCGGAGATCGCCGTTCGTTTGTGTTGCCGTTCTTTATCACCGTCGATCATCCCGAAAGCTCCACCGCTACTGCTGAACATCGTCGCTGGTTCGTCGCTTGGAGAAGACGTTGAAGCCGCCGTCGCCGTCTACTGAAGGATACGTCGTCATCTTCATTGAGAAGCAGCCACAGCCATCATCGGACCTGCCCTCTCTGCTGCACACTGCCAAGAGAAGAAGTCACCGTTGCTGCTGCTGTAAATCGAAACAGAGTTTGCCGCTGCCATTGCCATGGAAGTCTCGCTCTCGTGCCACTGCTCACAAAGTTTTCAAATGCCGACGAAGTCGTTGCTGCCCAAGAGTGCCGACGACAGCCCGCCGTTGCCGCAGTCGATCGAAGCCCGTCGCCTTTAGTTACCGCTGTCTGCAAGCCTCGCTGCACGACGGTGAACGTTGCGAAGAAGTCACCTCCGTCTTCAGAGATCGCCGTCAAGTTGAGGATGTCGTCACCGTACTCGGAGAAACAAGCGTCGCTGAGTTCAAAGCCGCTGCACGTCGGAGCTACTGTGGAGTTACCGTCGTCGCCGCTGAGACGCTCGCAGAAGCGACATCAAACTTCGTCCCTGCATGCCCTAAAACTTGAAGGAGACGAAGCGGAGTATTTGCGGCTGACGTGGCGACTTCGCATCCACACGATCACGGGAAACGCATTAAAATCAACGGCTAAAATTGGCGCCTGCTTGGTCTCGTGAAGAAGAGAGAGCGAACACGATTATTGTGTGCTGACGTGGCTTTGCGATTTTATAAGGGAGTTGCTCTGCGCACAGGCCGCTTAATTATTGGATCTGAACTGAATTGCTGATTGCACCGACAGTTGATTTATTAAGGAGCTGCTGAGCGCACAGACCGGCTATTAAAAGGGATTGAACTGAAATTACTTTACGCACAGACCAATGCACAACTTGACATCCACGAGTCAGATTGAGACACCGTTTGCATCAGATTGGAGCTGACGATGTGCTGATTGATAGAGACGCCTACACGGACACAAACTGAGCATTTCTAAACCCTTAAACTCTTTTATTTGTGTCTTAGTGTAACGTTCTCTGTAGGGGAAACTTTACCTATTTTCTGTGACTATTTTGGGACTTGTCTAATTGGGACTAGACAAGTGGGACCCAGCTAGTTTGGGACTAGTTGGTAGAAAGCGTAACTAGGATTGATAGTGAGAGAAAACACTGTGTGTGGGGTACTGAGAGCCTGGCGAGTGTAGAGACGTAGAGGGTGCTCTGAGCGTGCTTTAACTTGTGGTTTTGTACCTATTGCGCTATTCAATACTAGTATCTGCTTTGGGGGCTGGAGTAGGTCGTTGGGAAGACCGAACCAGGGTAAATATGCTGTGTACTCTGTGTCTGCTTTTTATTTACCCTGTTGCTGCTATAACTGCGTCTGAGCCTGACAACAACAACTTTCGACACCTTAGGATTATCTTGTGTGTGCGTACGTGTGGACACCCTAGAATAACTCTCCCGTACACTGGTCGTGTCTTGTCCCTGTTACACAAAAAGCCTTTGGGTGTTTCAGATGCTCTCCTTGCGGGAGTGATCTCCGTGATACAAAAAGCCTTCGGGCGTTTCAGATGCTCTCCTTGCGGGAGTGATCTCTATGATACAAAAAGCCATCGGGCGTTTCAGATGCTCTCCTTGCAGGAGTGATCTCCGTGATACAAAAAGCTCGCGGGCGTTTCAGATGCTTCCCTAGCTGAAGTGATATCTGTACTTCTTGTCCTGAGTTCTGGGGTTTGGGGTAGGGTTGAGCGTGCGCACGGGGAGAGGGTCTGATCCCCCTCAACCCGTAAGGGGTGAATCCTTCGTGTCTCACGTGTCTTTTCGTGTCCGACTTGTCTTGTCTGTCTTCATCTTGTCCTGACACCTGTAGGCAAGTCCTGTAGTTGGTAGCACACGCTACGACTTCTACCTGTCCCATTTTACTTTCCTGCTGCGTTACTCCCTTTTGTGTTACTCTGTTATAACTACATCATGCTAATCAACCAGTAAACTGTTGTGTAAAAGAACCTCAGTATGCTAATCAACCAGTAAATCGTTGTCTAAAAGTTGATACACTTGTAGTAGAGTCTAACCCTTTTTGTAGACTTTACCTGACATACAGTTCCTTTCTTTTGGGGTGCTGTAAGTCAGGTGCTCAGCCAGAGTTCGTGGACGAGGCAGACTTACTGGAGTACGTGGAGCCCGAGGACACCGACCCAGAGTACGTGCCTGACGAGGACCAGACCTTGAGGTCTTTTTAGTCGTCACTTTCAGATGTTACTGCTTTAAGGTTTGCTTTTAAATCTTTTGTTGCCATGTTTAGGCTTCTTTTTAGACTTTGTACTCGTTGGATATTATATCTCTAATTTAATGAATGCAACTTCCTTTCTGTACTTTCTGTTGTTTCGAACTTTATTTATGCAAGAACCTGAAACTTTTAAAATGGTACCCCTATAGACGCTTATTGGGTCCGAGCTTCTCAGCTCCGGCCTAAGCGGGCCTTAGTCACGCTTCGCCTCCGTCGTTTTGGGAAGCGGGGTGTGACAGGTTTTAGTGGTGGCCCATGTAGGTCCTGCAAAAGTTCGGAACAATAAAAGTACCGCATTCATTTAATATCCACGTACAAGTCTGAATTAGTTTCCCAGTCTTAGATAGTGGGAAGACTTAGGTAGATGTCCCAATTTGATAGTCAGACGCTTTGGTTAATATTTAGCCGTACTCATCTTAGGATACCTTAGTAGCCTCTCCCTCCCTAACTCTGACCAAATTAGATTTCTAGAGTCCTTCTTTTAGTTAGTCGCTCGCCCAGCTCCATCGACTTCGGGCCCAGCAGAACGTAACCTTGAATCCCTTAGGAATTTTTCCCCCTAGATCCTGATTGTAGTTTAGCTCGTTAGGAAATCTTAGCGCCGAGCTCTCCTGATCTTTAGACGACCCGATGAGTAGGACCCCTGACTTCTAGCGTCTCTCTGATCATTACACTTCTGTGTTATCGATCGTAGGGTCCCATCGTAGCCTCCTTGCATCTTATTCTATGAGTAACCACCATGTGATCATTTTCCTTCTCCCGATTCGCGTGATCGTTTCCGGACGATTATCGTTGATCTTTCGAATCCCTTCCTCGACCAATTCTGCTTCCTCTAAAAGTATTTTCGAAATTTATTATTAAGTCTTTCGCTCAGCTTAACTTCTTGAAAACCCCTATATTATATATTTCAAAATTCTTGTTTTCGGTTGAGTTAAAATTCTTTCACTAATCTTGAAACCTCCCCGGTCGTAAAATTAGTTTACTATCTCGTACCTGTTTTCAAATCGGCATTTTTCATGTTTCAGTTTTAAACCTCGTTATCAATTCTATAATCCAATATATATATATATATATATATATATATATATATATATATATATATATATATATATATGTGTTACTTTTCTAAACTACAAAATTTTATTGCTAATCACTTATCGTACATACTTTTAAAATATGTTCTAAACTAGAGGGAACTCCAATTATTTCCTTATCATTTTGTCAGTTCTATGTTCCTCGCGACCACATTTCAAAATCCTTGTGTAAACTTATTTTCGTTTGCAAAACAATCGTTTTTCACCCTACCCATCCTTCTTTCGTCTTACTTTTTCCAAAATTTTGATTTGCTACATTGGCTCACTTTTAAGTATATAAATATATGTATATTTTTAAAAGTATATGATACCATATTTTACACGTAATTCTTCCGTCATTAATCTAGTTATTTTGAAGAATATTTTTCGTTCCATCCAACCAATTATCTCCTTGCCCCGCCTTACTTGAACTCGTTCCTTCCGATTTATTTCGTTACACTTTTGGTTTCCGTTTCCTATATTTGGTGTAGACATTAGTCCTTGTAGTTGTTTATAGGAGTAGGCCTTTGGTAGGTGATGTTGTCGTGATGCATGAGTATAGGTAGAGTGCGTAGACCTGTATGAGTGTGTGTTCTTTAGAATCCCGATGATTACCTTTTGTGTCTTGAATGTGTACTCAGTGTTAACCATGATATGATTGAAGTTGTCTGAATGACGGTATTCAAACATATATGAATAGAGTCATAGCAGGCAATTTCCTTAGACGTAGTTTTTGCGATTATAGAATAGCTTAACTTTGACTGAATGTGATTGTATCAAAACTTTGTTTTCTTTAAAACCAACCCCTTTAAAGTTTTTGAAATTAGCTCACAAGATCACAAATCAATTATCTTCCTCGTCCATTACCACGACTCCGCACGTTTTTTCCAAATGTTTTAAATGTGTCACTGGTTTTAAGTTTCCCTTTCTCTTCTCTTCTCTCTCTCTCTCTCTCTATTTAGAAATGTTATGGTTGTTATAGTTTTGGGACTAGCCATTATTGTTGTAGTATTTTGTTTGCGGTTAGGCTCAGGGAGAGATGAGATTTGTTATAGCAATGATTAACCGATTTTAGAACAATAGGATATTGGAATAGATTTCTTCGGATGAAAAGAACGGGCTGTCCACGACTTATTTATAGAACCGAAGTGTGGCGGACTCAATGAAGAATTCTGGTTGAATGAGATTATATGCGTGAAGATGAGAACTTATCAGATTTGAGGCTTAGACGAATGGTAAATAGGGATGGCTACAGAGTATGGTGGGATATTAGGGTGATCATGAGATTGAGTAGAGTTTTTATTAGCATCGAGACTTGATTATTGAGTTGACGTGAGAAGACATTGGGAGTAACACGACGTGTTGAGATAAATGGATGGTTAGGTTGTCGGATTTAATATGGGTTGAAAATAATTATAATAAGTAGGAGGAGATGTGACCTTGATAGTTCGATTATTTGGCGGATAAATTTATGGGAAGATATGACACGAAATGTATTAAGGACACGTCGATTGTTGATTTGTGAAAGGTGTTATAAGATAGACAAAGTTTTCGTCTTGGATTGGTGATCGACTAGAGCATCATTTTAGCGACTGATTAATATTGGGAAGAGATTGAGAAAATTTAAATATGTTATGGAGCGATGATGTTTAGTAGAGTAGTATGGTAAGAGGAGGTGATTATTATTCTTTTATGAGGACTTGGAATTGGGAATTTGAACAGTAAGTGATGGGTCTATAGTTAAGTGTTAGGATGTGAGTTTAGTCGTGGCATTGTCCAGTGAAAAGATGGGATATGAAGGATTATTTAGAGAACATTGTTTGAAGTTATAAGATTAGCGATCTATATGTGTAGATATGAGAGTTTCGAGTATAGGGTTATATAGATGGGTGATTCCGAGGGCAGAATCATTTCTAAGGTGGGTAGAATGTAACGTCCGCCTTCCGACCGTTCGTATTTTTGCACGTATTTCGAACTATATGAGTATTTTTGTACTTTATTTTTTTTATTTTTTTTATTTCGGTAGGCCTAGCACGTGACCGGACCCCGTATTCACTATCCACTCGGAGGCGCGATCGCTCCGACACCTTCTTTATAATTTTTGGAATTCGAGGGACCTTATTGCATATCTTATATTAATTACTTTAAAACATTCTTTATTTATTATTATTTTTTTGGGTACTGAACGTTCTCAAATCAATTTAGATATTAATTTTTTTTTAAAAACCTCATCCATTACTTAACTCATCCTAATTCAACACTAATTACCTAATTAACTAAATGCTGCAGGCTTGAGGAATCAATTCAGTCTGTTAAGCAAATCAAAGCCCTTTATCCAAATCAACCAAATCCTAACAACCCAGTACCCCGTACCGAACCCCCACTCTTTCACGTCTCTCTCTACCCCCTACAAAACGCTAGACCCAGCCCTATTACATTAAAAACTTATATAATAAACCCTAGGTTTCTACCCAGGCCGCAACCATACCCTACAAAATAAGAGGAACAAGCCCCCTCACGTGTTGTTCTAGCCTATTTACCCTACTATCCTTATTTAACAAACCCTAGCTTTATATTTTTGCTTCCCACTTCATCACACAACAGCCGCACCCTAGGGCCCTCCTCCTCACACGAAAGCAGTAGCCGCCCCTCACATCTCGCATGGCCATCTCCTCCTTCCAATGAAACCCAACCCCAGACCTAGTCTCCTCCCACGCCCTCTTCATTCTCCGGCAAGCCACTACCATCATCCCCTTTTCTCACTTCGAAACACCTCACCGTCAGCAGACCAACACACCTCGTCTGCATCTCTCCGGACGTCGTGAACTCGCCTCCTCAAGCGAAACCCATCGCCTTCCTCCCACTTCGACAGAGCCTCGACCCACGACCCCCGTTCGACCCAGTCCATCGATACCTCCTCGCCCGACTCCGCCGAAACCCAACTATCTGTCGACCCCTTCTCACTTCATCGCAAAAACTCAAACCCAGCGCCTTGACTCCCCCCTGTTTTAGGCGAAGCCCCTTCACAGACAGCAGCGCCACCGACCCAAACTCCACTCAGCCACCACCTCGCCTAAGTCCACGCCGACCTTCCTGCCATTTCACTCCTCTGTCCCCCACTGATCAGCCTCCATGTTCTTAGGCACCCCGCCTCCCTTACCACTGCCCGCCTAAAAACAAACCCTCTCAGCCATCATCTCCGCCCAGTGATCGCCGACACCTTCTCCACCTCCGGCGTCTGCCTCCCCTTTCGATCTCCACCTACAGCCTCTCCCGACCACTGCCTCAGCCTGCAGAACGACCGCCGCCACCCTCAACCTCTGGCCAACCCGACACCCCGACGTCGGCCCTCCCTTCTAGCCAGTGAAGTCGCGCAGACCGCTCATCTTATCCACCGGTGTATCCACCCCACCGACAGCACGCTGCTGACCGCCAAGCTCTCCACACCGCGAGCGATGCCGCGAGCTGCCGTTTCCTCCGCTACGTGTCACCGCCATCGACAACGACACGTCGCTCATCTCGCGTCGCCAAGCCTCCAAATGCCGCTGCAGGGTTGGATTACTAGTACACAAGGTTAGTTTTTAATGCTAACAGTTTCTTTTAAATGGTTTGGTATAATGTTGGTTTACATATGTTAGTGCTAATTGAACTGCATGTAGGATAAGTACGAATGCATGCAGATTGGTAGAGTTATAGGTTTTTTAATGATACTATATTATGTGACAGTACTTACTATAATGTTATAAGTTGATTATAAAATACTATAGTATATGCATGTTCATATGGAACGTTAGATATATGTATATATATATATTTAGTTATATCAATATGTAATTTCATAGATAAGTTGACCTATTTAAACTGTGTATATAAATATATTAGATCTTCATATTTTTGTAGCCTAATACCGTATATCTGATGACACAGATAATTAAGTACGCACCATTTCTACCGTCTGGATCCCGACGTTCCCTTACATGCTGCCACTCGCCGACGTCCCCTAGCTCGTTGCCGTAGCCGTTTCAGATCCGACGCCGTTCAGACCCGATGTCAGTCTCGCTTGATCGTTGTACCAGGTTAGTGCCCTAAACTCGTAGCGAACCCACACTGTAGAAAACCGAACCCTAACTAAAATTGGACAACTATAACTAAATTTATTTTCTGCGCCCTTAAAACGTTGTGAAACTGTAGATTCGATGACTGGACTTTTGAACTGTGCACATAGGATTGAATCGTCGAATAGGGCTGAACATCAAAATTGTAACTTTGACAATTAGGGTAGTCCCGACAACCTAGAAATGAACCTAAATAGGATTATTGAAAAACGCGACCTGACACCGTCGACGTGACCCTATTTCAGATGGACTTCCGTGGACGAGACGCTTGGACGAGACGCTTTGAGAGGACGACACACTCGCCATCGCAGGAAAGTGTATCCCACTTGCTCTTTTGGCCATGCTTAGGACTTAGTTGGTTAGAACTGATAGCTGTGAACAAATAAAATCGGACGTGAAATGATAGCGTCCGGGACGACCCCTGACAGCTCAGATTTGACGACAAAGTCTGAGCCTGACAACAACAACTTTCGACACCTTAGGATTATCTTGTGTGTGCGAACGTGTGGACACCCTAGAATAACTCTCCCATACACTGGTCATGTCTTGTCCTTGTTACACAAAAAGCCTTCGGGCGTTTCAGATGCTCTCCTTGCGGGAGTGATCTCCGTGATACAAAAAGCCTTCGGGCATTTCAGATGCTCTCCTTGCGGGAGTGATCTCCGTGATACAAAAAGCCTTCGGGCGTTTCAGATGCTTCCCTAGCGGAAGTGATCTCTGTACTTCTTGTCCTGAGTTCTGGGGTTTGGGGTAGGGTTGAGCGTGCGCACGGGGAGAGGGTCTGATTCCCCTCAACCCGTAAGGCATGAACCCTTCGTGTCTCACGTGTCTTGTCGTGTCTGACTTGTCTTGTCTGTCTTCGTCTTGTCCTGACACCTGTAGGCTAGTCCTGTAGTTGGTAGCACACGCTACGACTTCAACCTGTCCCGTTTTACTTTACTGCTACATTACTCCCTTTTGTGTTACTCTGTTATAACTACAGCATGCTAATCAACTAGTAAACTGTTGTGTAAAAGAACCTCAGTATGCTAATCAACCAGTAAATCGTTGTCTAAAAGTTGATACACTTGCAATAGAGTCTAACCCCTTTTGTAGACTTTACCTGACGTACAGTTCCTTTCTTTTGGGGTGTTATACGTCAGGTGCTCAGCCAGAGTTCGTGGACGAGGCAGACTTATTGGAGTACGTGGAGCCCGAGGACGCCGACCCAGAGTACGTTCCTGACGAGGACCAGACCTTGAGGTCTTTTTAGTCATCACTTTCAGAGGTTACTGCTTTTAGGTTTGCTTTTAAATCTTTTGTTGCCATGTTTAGGCTTCTTTTTAGACTTTGTACTCGTTGGATATTATATCTCTAATTTAATGAATGCAACTTCCTTTCTGTACTTTCTGTTGTTTCGAACTTTATTTATGCAAGAACCTGAAACTTTTAAAATGGTACCCCTACAGACGCTTATTGGGTCCGAGCTTCTCAGCTCCGGCCTAAGCGGGCCTTAGTCACGCTTCGCCTCCGTCGTTTTTGGAAGCGGGGCGTGACAGGTTTTAGTGGTGGCCCATGCAGGTCCTGCAAAAGTTCGGAACAATAAATGTACCGCATTCATGTAATATCCACGTATAAGTCTGAATTAGTTTCCCAGTCTTAGATAGTGTGAAGACTTAGGTAGACGTCCCAATTTGATAGTCAGACGCCTTGGTTAAGATTTAGCCGTACCCGTCTTAGGATACCTTAGTAGCCTCTCCTTCCCTAACTCTGACCAAATTAGATTTCTAGAGTCCTTCTTTTAGTTAGTCGCTCGCCCAGCTCCATCGACTTCGGGCCCAGCAGAACGTAACCTTGAATCCCTTAGGAATTTTTCCCCCTAGATCCTGATTGTAGTTTAGCTCGTTAGGAAATCTTAGCACCGAGCTCTCCTGATCTTTAGACGACCCGAGTTGTAGGACCCCTGACTTCTAGCGTCTCTCTGATCATTACACTTCTGCGTTATCGATCGTAGGGTCCCATCGTAGCCTCTTTGCATCTTATTCTATGAGTAACCACCATGCGATCATTTTCTTTCTCCCGATTCGCGTGATCGTTTCTGGACGATTATCGTTGATCCTTCGAATCCCTTCCGCGACCAATTCTGCTTCCTCTAAAAGTATTTTCGAAATTTATTATTAAGTCTTTCGTTCAGCTTAACTTCTTGAAAACCCCTATATTATATAATTCAAAATTCTTGTTTTTCGGTTGAGTTAAAATTCTTTCACTAATCTTGAAACCTCCCCGGTCGTAAAATTATTTTACTATCTCGTACCTGTTTTCAAATCGGCATTTTTCATGTTTCATTTTTAAACCTCGTTATCAATTCTATAATCCAATATCTATATATGTTACTTTTCTAAACTACAAAATTTTATTGCTAATCACTTACCGTACATACTTTGAGCACCTAGGGGTATTCGAGGGGCTGCTCCAGTTGTATGATAACGTGGGGTGGCGTGACTTCTTATCGGTGTCAGAAGACACGTATATCCATCCGACACTAGAGTTCCTGAGTTCTATTGCTAGGACTCCCAGGGGTTGCACTTTCTGACTGATGGATCGTGAGTGCAAGGTCACTCTCGACATGCTCCGAGCCTACTTTCAGTGGCCCCCAGTTCCGGACCAAGACCGAGCCTATATTCCCACGCACATCCCCCCTCCGTCATTCGACACACGCGCATTTTGGACACGTATCACGGGATTACCCCTCGCCTTTGACCCTAACCGGGCCAAGGCCTCCGCTATCCTTCACCCATGCCTCCGCATTGCACATCGCATTATGGCAACCACTTTCTTAGCGAGGTATGAGCCGGGGACGATGTCGACACCGGAGCTCTACATGCTCTATGCGATGACTCGATCGAGGGCCTTCGAGAGGGGTGGGGACGTTTGACTCCCGGCCATTGAGATTGATATAGCCAGTTGGTACTTAGACCGCATCATTATCTCTGTCGGCGCTAGGATGCCTATCTGTTGCGGAGGTCTAATTACACTCCTGGCTCCCTTGTGCGGAGTAGACCTCTCTACTGGCTTGCTCAAACCACCGGGCCCCACTTCCCTTTCGATTGACGTTATGGCCCAGATGAAGATGCTACATCTGTAATGCCCTACAAGCTACTGCACAAGTACTAGAGGGGGGGTGAATAGTACTTTAAAAATAACGAGGAGTATAATTCCTAATTATCGTGCAAACAACTACCAAATCAATTTGCGGAAGCTTAAATTGATGACAACAACAAAATTAACAATGCTAACAATAGATATTACTGGGTTCGGATCCACCCAAGTCTCCCCGACTTGTTCCCGGTGATCCTACGTCCCAACCACCCGGATCCCCTCCGGATACTTTGGTTAGAAACCCTAACCCAAGATTTCCACTATGATATCTTCTGAAAAACCTTCACAAGATCAAATCATACATGCAATGGCAATAGTGAATCCCACAACCCGGGATCACAACCTTCTCTCACAACTGAGAGAATCAATAGCAATGAAAATCAGTTTATATATGAAATAAACAATCTTACCACAAATCCTATACCTTGAGTTTTCTTACCAAATAGGTGCAAGGAGGGATTTGAGGAAGAGGAAGTCACCAAGACCTAGCACCACTGAAATGAGTAGCAATGGGTGCCTAGGAGTGATTAGGAGAATTGAATCAAGCTAGAGCTTGAATGGCTCACCAAGAACAAACTTCTCTCAAGATGGATTCTAGATCTAAAAAGTGAGAGAATGGATTTCTTGTGAGGGAGAGAGCTTTGGAAATGAGTGAGAATCTCTAACTCTTTCAATCTCAATGAATCTCTTAATGGCAGCTCTAACCTAGAGAGAAATGACCAAGCTTCGTATTTATAGGGTCCCATAAAAACGAGCTAGGTCAAATCCCAACGGATAGAAATCTGAAGCAGTTAGTCGGTCAAAGAACAACCACTGACCGACTAGTTCATCAACTAGTCGGTCGGTCAAAAAACATGGACCGACTAAGTGATGAATAGTGAAGAGATTGAATTTCAGACCTAGAAATCTAGTCGGTCCAAGAAGACTGTCTGACCGACTAGTTTCACAACTAGTCGGTCGGTCAGTGAACTTAGACCGACTAAGAGTCAAAAACTATTAGTCTGAATACAAATTGATTTAGTTGGTCCAAGAACAAATGTTGACCGACTAGATCATCAACAAGTCGGTCGCCAAACGTTCTTAGACCGACTAACGATAAACAGTAGCTCAGGAGAAAATTGGCATGTACAGTAAAGCTCAACTAGTCGGTCAAAGAAGCATCACTGACCGACGAGTTCACAAACTAGTCGGTCGGTGAGTCAACGTAGACCGACTAACTGTAAACACTACTGAGCAAGAAAAGACAAACTGAAACTAGTCGGTCCAAGAAGCTTTGCCGACCGACTAGATCACCATCTAGTCAGTCAGTTCTTCTTCTTGAACCAACTAACATGCACAAAAAGTCCGAATCGAAGCGCGATGCTTCGAGGAAGTTAGAATGGACTTCTACTAAGATCCTAGAGCTAAGATATGAGCGTTATGAAGATAGAAATGTAAGATATACTCAAGGCTTAACATTCTATAGATCGAAACTAAAAGACTATAAATAAAACCTTAAGGAACGGTCTTCGAGAGCTTTGATCAAATCTTCATGACTTCCAAAATGGTCCAAAAGCTTCAACGAAGCTTTAGGCATTGAATACGAGCTTTGAGAAGTCTTGAGATGTCGCTTTGAGTGTTCTCGTGAATTTGGCGACGATCTCCATAACTGCGCTCACAAATTGTTAGTTCATGAATTATTTATGTTTGCTCATCATCCAAAACCAAATCCGGGGAGTCCAATACTCAACATTCTCCCCCTTTTTGGTGATGACAAACCAACATAAATAATAATAAAAAATACTGATTCAAATGTAAAATACTAATCCCCCTGCATTGATGACACGTTAATTCCAAATTGAATATATATAAATTGCATCAATCAGACGAGTAAGATATATAATGAGAATCGAATTTTGAAATATCGGATTTGAAAATCCTTATATATATCTTAACTCCCCCTGAATCTAACATATCAAATTAGATTCTTGGAAATTGAGTTAAAATTTTCATTTGCCCTAATCATTATCATTATCTCTCCCCTTTGGCATTATCCCAAAAATGGGGGGCATACAACGACAACAACAAGGATAAAGAAAATCCAACATCGGGAGTCGTAGAATATGACGATGGACCAAATTGACACCAAGGAAAATAGTCGAAAACGAATCAAAGTGTGCCAAATTGTCCATTTTCGAAAAACAAAAATTAGAATAATCAAAATACCAAATATAAAATTCACTTATTGAATAAAGAAACGTACTCTTCAATACTCAATATTCTTGGTTAAATTTGTGCATGGAAAACAATTCTATTCAATCATAGAATTAATTCTATTTAACCAAGTTAATAATCGTCGAGCGACGAAATCGAATATCATAGACATTGAATGAATATTAAATGTGCACAACGAAGTAAAAGTGAACATCGATGTATATATATATAAATACCATGAGTACAAGCAAAAATACATCGACTACAACAAACAGAGTGCAACATCTATATCACCAACAAAAAGATACAATAACATCATCGACATATCATCAAAGTCAAGCGTCCAACAAAATGAAAGTACATCAAGAACACCGACATCCAAAATCCAAAATACATCAAAACACCACCGACATCCTATCCTAACCCAAAACACTCTCAAAAAGATGTATCATCCAATGATCACCTGAGAGTCCTCGAAACTGACGATCACGAGGAAGTGACAGGATCAGCAGTCTCCGTGGGTCCAGTCGAGGGAGTGGACTCAGGCTCTGCTGCAAGGAGTGGCGTGTCAACAGTAGGGATCGTCGAGGCAGGAGTGGAGACATCGACGACTGGCTCAATGGTAGGAGTATCAGCAGGAACATCAGCAGGCTGATCCACTGGAGCAGAAGTCTCTGGAGCACCGGAAGAGGTGGCAGCTCCAGCAGTGGAAGAAGTAACAGCAGCAGCAGGAGTGGCCTCAGCGCCACGAGCAAGAGAACCAAGGAGCTCATCTATATCCTCATCGTCCATCTCATCATCCTCAGAAACAGGAGGAGGGACCTCAACACCAATAACACGAGCAATACGGCATAGAATCTCCTCGGAACGAGCATACCGAGACTCGAGACGACGAACGTCACGAGCGAGACTCTCAAGAGTGGTGGGAGGTCTGGAAGTAGCAGCTGCAGAAGAAGTGCCCTGATAAGCTGAAGGAGTCGTCCGCTGCACGTGACGGAGTGCCGCAAGAGATTTCTTTACGGCCGTCGCGTTCAGTGGAGGACCAAGGGGACGCTCATCGTCAGGAGGCAAAGTCATGTGAAAATGACGGAACACCAAAGTCAACAGACAAGGATAAGGGATATGCGCAGATTTAGTGGTCTTGCGAATACACTCAAAAGAGTCCATCTTATCGAGTATAACGCGAGCCCAATTAATCTCGCAACCCAAGAATAGAGCGTAAATCAATTTTAGGAAGGGCTGGGATGACAGAGAAGATGAGCCGTACTTGGGAAGCAAGCACGACTTCAGAATTATATTGAGGACCCATGCATTTGGCTTAAATGACTTAGATGGAACACCAATGAAAGTTGGAGGGATCACATGGAAGATATCAGCGAGAATAGACTGATCCAAAGAGGAGATATCATCAACTGAGATGTCTGACGGGAGGAGACTGTAATGCCCTACCAGCTACTGCACAAGTACTAGAGGGGGGGTGAATAGTACTTTAAAATAATAAGGAGTATAATTCCAAATTAAACTGCAAACAACTACCAAATCAATTTGCGGAAGCTTAAATTGAATGACGACAACGAAATTAACAATGCTAACAAACGATGTTAATGGATTCGGATCCACCCCAGTCTCCCCGACTTGTTCCCGGTGATCCTACGTCCCAACCACCCGGATCCCCTCCGGATACTTGAGTTAGAAACCCTAACTCAAGATTTCCACTATGAATATCTTGTGAAAAACCTTCACAAGATCAAATCATACATGCAATGGCAAAGTGAATCCCACAACCCGGGATCACAAACTTCTCTCACAACCGAGAGAACCAATAAGCAATATAAAAGAGTTTATATGAAATAAACAAGCTTACCACAAAATCCTATACCTTGAGTTTTTCTTACCCAATAGGTGGAATGAAGGATTTGAGGAAGATGAAGTCACCAAGCCCTAGCACCAAGGAAATGAGCAGCAATGGGTGCCTAGGGAAGAGTTGGAGACTTGGATCAAGCAATAGCTTGAAGAGCTCACCAAGAACAACCTTCTCTCTAGATCTAGAAATGAGAGAGAATGGGTTTCTTGTGAGGAAGAGAGCTTTAGATTTGAGGGAGAATAGCTATCTCTTTAGAACTCAATGAATCTCTTAATGGCAGCTCTATTGAAGATAGAAATGACCTAGGTTCGTATTTATAGGGTCCCATAAAAACAAGTTAGGTCATTCACCAACGGATAGAAATCTGTGAGAGTTAGTCGGTCAAAGAACAATCACTGACCGACTAGATCATCAACTAGTCGGTCAGACAAACAACGTGGACCGACTAAGAGTAGATCTGAGAAGAGATAGAATTTCAGACCTAGAAAACTAGTCGGTCCAAGAAGACTGTCTGACCGACTAGTTTCACAACTAGTCGGTCATCCAATGAACGTAGACCGACTAAGAGGCAAAAATAACTTAGTCTGAAAGCAAGTGACTTAGTCGGTCCAAGAACAAACGTTGACCGACTAGATTGTCAACTAGTCGGTCATCAAACGTTCTTAGACCGACTAACGGTAAACAGTAGCTTAGGAGAAATTTAGAGTGAACAGTAAGTCACAACTAGTCGGTCAAAGAAGTATCACTGACCGACTAGTTCACAAACTAGTCGGTCGGTGAGTCAACGTAGACCGACTAACTGTAAACAGTAAAGTCCAAGAAATTAAGGAATCAAACTAGTCGGTCCAAGAACAGTTGTCGACCGACTAGATCATCATCTAGTCGGTCAGTACTTGTTCTTGTACCAACTAGCATGCACAACAAAGTCCGAATCGAAGCGCGACGCTTCGAGGAAGTTAGAATGAACTTGTGCAAGGATCCTAGAGCTACGAAATGAGCGAAATGAAGATAGAAACGTAAGATATACTCAAGGCTTAACATTCTATCAATCGAAACTAAAAGACTATAAATAAAACCTTAATAAACGGTCTTTGAGAGCTTCGATTGAATCTTCATAACTTCCAAAGCGTTGCAGGAGCTTCAACGAAGCTTTAGGCTTGAATACGAGCTTTTGGAAGTGTTGAGATGTCGCTTTGAATATTCTCGTGAAATTGGCGATGATCTCAAAAACTGCGCTCACAAATTGTTAGTACATGGATTATTTATGTTTGCTCATCATCAAAACCAAATCCGGGGAGTCCAATATTCAACAGAGACCAGACGATGAACAACCAAGCAACTCCCCCAAGATTTCTGTCGTGAGGACTATAGGAGTCCCCAAGACAGTAGTCTCGATGGAGTGGCTCTCATCGTAGTGGCCCCGGACACGATTTGCATAGAATAGTTTGACCAGGTGAGGATAGGGTCGAGGGTTTACCTTAGGGTCGAAGCGAAGGTAGTCTAGGAGCCCACTATAGGATAGGAGATCAGCTAAGCCAAGGAAGTCGGAAAACTGAACATAGTGCTCCAATAGCATCGGGCAGTGCTCAATACGGTTGTAGGCCGCTAGACACATAGGGTCGTCGCGACACAACGATATGTCAACACCACCTGCTGGCATTGGAGCCTTTCCCTTAGGCTGTCGAGTCCTAGAACGAGGTGGAGGAGTGGGTTCCCTATGGCTAGACTCATCCTCGGGTCTAAACTCAGTATCGGAATCAGGAGGAGTAGAGGGGGTATGGAGTATAGGCTTTCTAAACTTAGAATGTTTACCGGGTTTGACGGTCGCCGTCCTCTGCTTCTTCAGAGGAGGCGAAGACGGAGAAGCTTGGGTGATTTTGCTCAGCGTTTGGGTTTCGAAGGGTTCCTAGGCTGTGATGGCCCTACGGTCATGGGGGATGCCCCAGAGGAAGTAATCGGAATCCTCGTTTTTGCCATGGTCGTGGCACAACGAGATCAAGCAATCGAAGTTTGAAAAAGATCAAACAAACCTAAGATTACAAACCCTAAAGAGAGAAATCGAAACTGGCCTAAGGCAAGATCAAACCCTAGATGAAATTCGAAACCCTAAGAGATGAAAGCAAGCCCTAGAACTGGAAAATAGACCTAGGATCAAACCCTAGATGAGAGGGAGTATACCTAGGAGGAAGACGACGACGATCGGTGGCGGAGTTGATCGGAAAAGAGGCCGGAGATCGACGGAATACGAAGAGACTCGAGCGGGGGAAAGGGGATTTTCGAGTTGGAGGAAAGCTGGAGATCGACTAAAAGAGAAATTAGTCGGATAGATTGGGATTAAGTCGGTCAAAACACGAAAAGACGTGACTGCCCCTGATCACTTAGTCGGTCACAGTTCAATGGCTGACCGACTAGATGACGATCTAGTCGGTCGGTTAACGAGCTTGAACCGACTAAAAGTGAAATAGCAACCAGTCGAAGATTTCTGAATGAGAATTAGTCTGCCTACATTCAAATACTGACCGACTAGAACTAAATCTAGTCGGTCGATAAGTGAACTTGAACCGACTAAGGAGTTAAGCTGGAGAGGAAATCCTAATAGCTTGAGTTAGTCGGTCTGAGTTCTTTTACTAACCGACTAGATACGAATCTAGTCGGTTGGTGATTGAACTGATACCGACTAAATGAGTCCAAAAGTTTAGAGAAAGAGCTAGTCGGTCTGAGTTCATTAGCTGACCGACTAGATGTGAATCTAGTCGGTTGGTTGATGAATTGAGACCGACTAGATGAGTCCAAAAATTGTCAATAAAGTTCTCTCCTCAATACACTTGGACGATACATCGTAAACCTCTCAAAAATCATCTAAACTACCCCATTAAACATCGAAATCTCAAATACGACATTCAAATATGAATTCGAGCAAAAATTCAAAATATCACATAAAATCCCGAAAAATCCAATAATTTTAGCATGAACGAAATATTGCGAAATATAATAGCATGCAAGATTATTGAATGAAACATGAATCCTATATCTCGGATTCACCCATACTCCCCAATTCTCGACGCAACCGCACAAAGGAGTCCTCCTTTAGGGGTTTCATGAAAATATCGGCGATTTGCTTTTGGGTTTCAACGTACACTAAAATGATGTCCTTTTTAGCAACATGATGATCTAAAAAATGGTGTCGGACATCTATGTGTTTAGAACGGGAATGGTGCACCGGATTCTTTGAAAGACAAATAGCACTTTGGTTACCCACCATGATAGGGCTAGTACCACAATGAATACCAAAATCCTTTAGTGTGTGTCTCATCCAAAGAACCTGGGCACATGCAGCACCGGCGGCAATGTATTCCGCCTCGGTGGTTGAAAGTGATACCGAATTTTGCTTCTTAGAAAACCAAGAGACAAGGGAATTTCCTATAAAATGGCAAGTGCCACTAGTACTCTTCCTGTCGGATTTGCATCCCGCATAATCAGGCGTCACTATATGAGACTAACTCATATGTGCTAGATTTCGGATAAAGTAATCCAAAATCTAAAGTGTAACTTAGAGAGCGAAAAATACGTTTTACCGCTACTAAGTGAGAATCCTTAGGTTGAGACTGATAACGAGCACAAATACAAACGGCAAACATGATATCGGGCCTACTAGCGGTAAGATAAAGTAAACTACCTATCATACCTCGATATAGACGAATGTCTACATCTTTACCGCCCGTATCCTTATCAAGATGCGTAGTCGTGCTCATTGGAGTCTTTTTCCCGGAGGTATTCTCCGTTCCAAATCGCTTTAGCAACTCCACCGTATACTTCGTTTGGTGGATGAAGATTGCATCGTCCATTTGGCGAATTTGGAGACCTAAGAAATACTTGAGCTCACCCATGTGGCTCATCTCAAATTGTTCCTTCATAACATTAGAAAACTCTTCGCAAAGAGCAAAGTTAGTAGCACCGAAAATGATATCATCAACATATATTTGAACTAAAATTATATCATTATTCGAATGCTTAACAAAAAGTGTAGAATCGGCTTCTCCCATTTTAAAATTCAAATCCAAAAGAAAATTCTTTAGACGATCATACCAAGCTCGAGGATCTTGTCTCAACCCGTAAAGAGCTTTCTTTAGTTTAAAAACATGATTTGGAAATTTTTCATTTATGAAGCCCGGAGGTTGAGAAACGTAAACTTCCTCAACAACATCTCCGTTTAAAAATGCACTTTTAACATCCATTTGAAATAATTTAAAATTTTTATGGCATGCAAAAGATAATAATAATCTAATTGATTCTAATCTAGCTACCGGAGCGAAGGATTCTTCGAAATCAATACCTTCCTCTTGACGGTAGCCTTGAGCAACTAACCGAGCTTTGTTCCGGACGACGACTTGGTTTTCGTCGGTTTTGTTCTTGAAGACCCACTTTGTCCCTATGACGGTGTGGTTCTTCGATGGCAATGGAACAAGCTCCCAAACTTCATTCCTCTCGAATTGAATGAGTTCCTCCTCCATGGCTAAGATCCAAGCGATATCTTCGCATGCTTCATTAACATTCTTTGGCTCTATCGAGGTGGCAAAGGCACAATGAGCGAAGTAGTTTACTTGCGATCTCATCTTGACACTATCATGGATATTGCCAATGACTTGCTCATGAGGATGGTCACGAACGGTATGAAGCCGTTTAGGAATACCTTGATCACTAGGAACATTCTCAACAACTTCATTAGTCGGGTTAGTCTCAATAGAATCAATAGAACCATTAGAATTAGAATTACCAATTGAATCACATAAGACATCCATAGAGTCATCATCATTAGTAATTCTAGTTGGAACAAATCCTTCATTAAATGACACATGAAGCGACTCCTCGATCGTTGAGGTTCGTTTGTTGAATATCTGGTAGGCTTTCCTACGCGAAGAATATCCAACAAAAATCCCCTCATCGGATCTTGTATCGAATTTGTCCAAACTACCATACGTGTTCTTAATAAAACATTTCGAACCAAAAACACGAAAATGTTTAACTTGAGGCAACCTACCAAACAACAATTCATAACAAGTTTGTTTAGTGCCGGGCCTCAAAAGTATTCTATTAAACACATAGCAAGCGGTATGTATCGCTTCTGCCCAAAATTGATGGCCAAGTTGGCTATCATCAAGCATAGTGCGAGCACACTCCACTAGCGTCCTATTCTTTCTCTCAACTACACCATTTTGAGGAGGTGCACGAGGGAAAGAGAAGGTGTGTGTAATACCAACTTCATCACAAAATGTCTCAAAAGACTCATTCTCAAATTCCCCTCCATGATCACTACGAATAGTGACAATGGTGGTTCCAATGAGATTTTGTACTTTCTTAACAAAAATTGTGAAGTTTTCAAAAGCTGCATTTTTTGTACACAATGAAAATACCCAAGTAAACCTAGAAAAGTCATCAACGATGACAAGTCCATATCTAGCATTACCTAATGTCGCAACTCTAGTTGACCCAAATAAATCTAGATGTAATAGCTCTATAGGCCGCTTAGAAGAAATGCTTTTCTTAGGTTTAAATGAAGATTTTGGAAGCTTGCCTCGTTGACACGAGTCACAAAAGCTTTTCTTTTGAAAGACAAGCTTAGGGAAGCCTCTAAAAGAATTTAACTTGGAAAGCTTAAACAGTGTTCCAAAGTTCACATGACCAAAACGTCGATGCCATAAGTGTTGTTCACATGTGTTGGCAATAAGACATTGTTCATGTGATCTTGGAAGATCTAGGATATATATATCC
>JAULAV010001344.1:0-24001 GCA_030789695.1 Scilla litardierei | reverse complement strand
GGAAGAGACCCCTGAAGGGAGCTTGCTGGAATACACTCAGCTTCAATTTTTCAACGACCAACAATATGGCAGAGTACAAGGCCGCCCTTAATGGGCTAAAGCTCTGTCGATCGCTTGGGGCGACGAATGTGCTGCTGATTAGCGACTCGAGGCTCGTCGTCCAACAAATACAAGGCAGCTTCGAAGCTAGAGAGGACATGATGAAACGTTATCTAAAGTGCGCCCGGATCGAGCTCCTAAAGTTCAAAAAAGTGGAGATCCAGCATCTACCTCGGGCGAACAAACTCTAGGCCGACACACTCTCAAAATTGGCGTCTGCTTCTCCAGCCGAGATTTGGAAGGCCATCTATGTCGAGATCCTACTGACCCCAAGTATTAAAGAAGGCGAGATGCTGTGCATCAGCCAAGAGCCGACGTGGATGAGCCCTATCATAGCCTTCTTGGAGACAGGGGCCTTGCCCGAAGACCGGCTAGAATCACTGAAAATTGAGAGGCGGGCCTTGACATTCGTGATCTTTGGCGGTGTGCTTTATCAAAAGCGTCGCACGATGTACAAAGTTTTGCCTTATTTGAAATGCCTTAGGCCCACCAAAGCTGAGCAGGTCGTCCGCGAGATACATGAGGGTCTCTACAGGAATCATTACAACGACCGTACCATAGCACACAAGGCGATCTGTCAGGGCTATTACTAGCTGACTGACCGGCGCCCCAGCGATCTGCGGTGTGGGCGCGGTGTCGTTTACCGCAAGTGCACGGTTAGTGTAGGGTGCGGGAATATCGAACTCAGGGAGGCGAGGTTGTGCTTGGGTCAGGTAGGACCTAAATCACCCTGAGGGGCGAGCTAGCCCGAATCGGTAAATGGTTGTCATGGAAAGAATAAAGGGTATGAAAAATAAAGAAATAAACCCGGGACTTTGGTTTCCGCTCCAACGAGCGGCTCTCGCCGTTACGGCCTACGGGTATGGATAACGATCGGGATTAGGGTCTAATGGTGAGACGTTGCCTCTGAAAGTGGTACCGGCGTCCCATGGGCCCGATATTCCGGTCGGTGCCCAGGATGATACACCGGACTTCCCGGATTCGATCAGTGGGCACTCCCGTGTCCATTAACACTGATCGATCCCGGGAGCACTAAGCCCGCAACGATAACTCCCAACGTCTCATCCTGCCGCTCCCGCGTGCTAGGATTCGACGTCTACGCTATGGGTGTGAGCTATGGCTAGGGAGTCAACCGCCAAGTTTATTCCCCCTTGGCCCAACAGTCAAAGGCGGTCTTTTTGCCATCGATGACAATGAAACACCCCGCGTAACCGTTAGATTCCTAATCCCTATCGATTTCCTAACCCTATGGACGCATCGGGAAGAGCTCCCGAAGGGGTTTCCACCAAAATCCCAGATTTGGGAACTACTCACAGAAATCCATGAAAAAGCGATCTAAATAAAAATTAACCGTTGGAATCATAATCGGACAATTGCAATGCGGAAGTAATAGAGTAGATAAGACAATACTAAAATTTGAGAAAGATCTGAAAACTTACAAAAGAGTAACAATTACAGCCGTCACAAAGTGAGAAAACAGTAAAAAACTAGCAGCTCTCCGTTTCTAGAACCCTAGGGAATCTATTTATAGACTCTCGCATCAACCGATCGGTTGACAAGTCAACCGATTGGTTGATCCGTTACAAAATAATAGCAGAAAACGGCGAGCTTTCACCCGATCACATGAACCGGTCGGGTGAGTTCTTGAGTGACCAGTTGGATCTTGGAGCCGTCGGGTGAAGCGATCGGTTTGGCGCCCGTGTCTTCAACTCTTCATCTTCAGCTACAGATGAACCGATCGGGTGAGAGTCACCCGATCGGTTGGCATTTTGCTTGAGAAAACAGAGAACAGGCCCCCGCTGAACCGGTCTGCGAACCGGTCGGGTGACTTCGATGTGAGCTCCGGCTGAGACCGGGTGGTGCACGCGTGCATCACCCGATCGGTTGGAGATGACCAACCGACCGGGTGAGGGGCTGAAAGATGAATTCTTCGACGTTTGACCCCTTGGATCACGCGTGACTTCTCCCGTTGCTCCGGGGACTTGGGATATCATCGTTAAACGTCCCCTACGTGGTCAATCCCCTGCAATCATGGATAAACAAAGAAAAGTGAAAGAAAACGAGAAAATACAAGAAAACGAATAAAAGACGGCGGAAAAACACGGAGAAACACAAAAGAAAACGTGCGTGAATATATGAAATATAAACGCACGTCAAAATCCCCCAAGCTGAACTCTTCCTCGTCCTCGAGGAAGACGAGTGAGAGTAGGAGCTCGGAAGGGAAAAATAGAGAGGAAGAAAGAAAAAGAAAACTCTAAATCCTAGATCATCCGTCAGAGCCACCAAAATCAAAAACGACACACCAAGCAAGCAAGCGCCAAATCACACCATTAAACCTAGGAAAACGAGTCCAAATAAGTGTCGTGGGCCCACGCGGTGAAGCGCGAGTGAGTGTGGTCGTGTGCTAGCAAATGGTGTCGCTTTCTACAATGTGCTATGAGGCTCGATATACACAAATCCAAGATATGACCCAAATATAGATTCGAATTGAATTAAGCGGAGAATATAAGTTCAAGCATGCATGAGAAGAGTAAGAATATAAGCGTATCATGCATCGGGGACTCCACAACTAGGGTTAAGGAAATCACGCCACTATAGCCTAGATACTAGCTAAAAAGTTCCTAAGCCAAGTGTTTTCGATAACGAAGGGGGTTGAGATGATGTGGAGTAGAACACTCGGTGCAAATTCTCGCCTTCCCTTTATTCTCGGCAAGTAGGAAAAAATATTCACACGGAAATTTTTTTTGGGTTTTGGGCATTTGTATTTTTTTGGCTTTTTGGCTATACAAAATTTTTCTTTTCTTTTCTTTTTGGGTTTTTCTTTTCTTTTCTCCTTTTTTTTGGATTTTTGGGTTTTTGGCTATACACATGTGCACTCTCCCAAGTGGGAGAACGGTACACGACGAGGGGATTTGCACCAAGTAAAACAAAAAAGAAGTCGAAATCTATACACTCGGGCAAAGGAAACTATTCTCGCTAAATAGAGCATAGGCTAAATGGGTTATCATAGTCCTTAGTTGTGGAATCCCGACGCATGCGAATTGAAATATACGATATAAATATAGCATGCATATAGTAGAACCAAATACCGCATATTCAAATCGAAGCATGATAATCTAGGGGTCATTCCTGGACAGGTATATAAAGTAAAATCACAAAGCAGAAGCACACCAAATAGACAGGCACGACGCACGACTCACAAGAAAGCTAAGTGAACCCACAATGCGTGAAATGCAAGAGGACTCGAAATCCTAGGGTTAGTGAGTGTGATTATCGATGCAATGCTAGGTGTGTGTGACTTTGTGGCGATTCATCATAGGATTCATCTCTAGGAGAAAGAGCTAAAAAGAAGAAAATAAAAAATAAAAACACGATGAAAACGACACAAAAAACGAAAAAGAAGGACTCAAACGACGCACACAGTGCGACTCCCCCAAGCTGAAGTTTGCATTGCCCTCAATGCAATATGAGTGAGTACGGGAGGGCAATGAAAGTGGGGGGGAATACGCACTGACACAAAAAGAAATGAAAACGAGGAAAACACATAGATGAAACTGAAAAAGAAAGAAAGATCAAAATCAAAATCAAACGACACGAAAATAAAAATAAAAATAAAACCACACGACACGACACTCAAAAAATGAAAAGCAAGCACACACACAAAAATGAGAAAAACAAACCAAACATGACAGCACGCCAAAATAGACGTCCCCCAAGCTAAACCAGGCTGTGCTAGCGAAATGATATGATCAATGAAATCCAGAGATATGCAAGGGGGAGTCAAAAACAAAAGAGGTGAATTCAAAAAGCAACACGCAAATAGCCCCCCCCGACAGAGACAAAGCAGGGCCCCGAAAAGACAGATGGGCACAAATATGGGGGGGCAAAAGTGGGAGAGAAAAATCAAGCAGGGGCACCACCCTCTGGGGGTGGTGACGGGGGCCTGCGCTGAGGACCAGGAGTCGTGGGGGTGGAATGTGGAGCTCGGAGACGTCGGGTGGGTCTTCACGGATGTGGCGAATGAAGCTTTGAAGAAATGGGAGGTCTCAGTCGACAGACTCCTCGGTTATCCGACCACCCTGACCAGCTAGGAGGACCATGGCCGCGAATCGGTCGGCATGGTCATCGGTTTGGAATTGCATCCCATATTCGGGATCGTAAACGTGAGGTGGGGAAGTGGTGCGTGGTGTGGTGGATGGGTTGGAGGTGGTGGGCTGTGTGCGACGGGTACTACGGGTGGGCCTAGGGTTCGAAGAGCTGGCGTCGGTGGGCTTAACACGGCGGGGAGGCATTGTGTGGGTGTCGTTCGTGCGCGTAGGTGCGTAAGAGTACAATGAATTCAACACAAACACGAAATACGACCAACAAGCAAATGGAATATTTGGGGTAAGATTAAAATTAAGCAAAGGAGCGAGTTTACCGAAGTGAGATGAAGATAGTTGCTCGTAGACGCCCTGATGCTACTCGATTGGAGCACGCTGTGAAGCCGCAGCGATCTCTTCAGCAAGCTTCGAAATTGGGGAAACACGGGTGGAGGTTAGGGTTTTGTGTATTGGTGGAATCGAGGAGAATGAAGAGAAATCGATGGTGGATGGGTAGGGGGATGGGGGAAAAGGCGATTGAGGTTGATTGAAGGGAAGAAAGAGGGCAGGCGCACGAGGGAGAGGTGAAACGGCGGATCCGGATTCGAAAATGGCGAGTGCGGATCGAACGGGCGGTTGGGGGTATTTATAGGGTTTTAAGTCGAACCGATCGGGTGACTTGTCACCCGATCGGTTGACGGTTAGGTCGAAATACTTGCCAAAGAAATGCTACAGGCGAACCGGTCGGTTGACTTGTCAACCGATCGGTTGGCCGCTCCACTCATTTTCCCGAGAACTTAGGGCTGCTCACCCGGTCTAATCAACCGATCGCGCTCGAACTCAACCGATCGGTTATTATTCCCCAAAAATTTCCGAGAGTTCTCCCCAGCTCACCCGGTCTGTCACCCGGTCTCTTCATTCCTCAACCGATCGGGTCATATGGGGACAGATCTCGGTATGTATCAGATACATCCCAACCGATCGGGTGAGTTATCAACCGATCGGTTGGGGCTTTGTTCCTGCAAAAACCAACAGATTTGTCTAAGTCCCCGAACGGCTGTTCTCGTGGCTGATTTTATTTATAAAAATAGATAAAATAAAGTCAAAAATAATGCTAAAAATGGGGAAAAAGTTTAGAGCATGGGTTGCCTCCCATGAAGCGCACTTGTTTAACGTCGTTGGCTCGACGCCCGCAAGAGATGTTCACGGTGGTTGATACGGGTGATGCCCGAAGTTCGGCATCTCTTCTTCATTGGAGCTGAAGGCCCTTGGAGTAGTCAGCGGCTGGAGAAATATTTGCTCAACTACCCTCTCCTTGTTCTTGGGATCCGGGGGTTTCTCTTTCGTGTTGGCGCTTCCCGCCATCTTCTTTAGGATCCTGACCTCGTCTTTAGTGAGGTCCATGGGCTCTTTTCCCATTCTCCTCGCAGGAGGAGCCTTGGGGAACCCGGGAGGGGTCGTTCTTGCTACACTCGCTTTTCCAGCAGCTTCTTTGTTCTTGGGGCCGTCTTGGTCTTCTAAATCCCCCAAGTCATCGGGGGGGGGGTTTCTTAAGAGAATCTCCCAGGAGCTCTCTTCAGCGGCCTTTTCTTCTTCTACCTCAAGCAAATTTCACCGAGGGTCATCAGGGGGATCGGGGTACTTCATGGATAACCCTAGATCAAATTCAACTTTTTCTCCGCTGACGTTTAGAGAAAGTTTTCCGTTCTTCACATCTATCAAAACGCCAGCAGTGGCCATGAAAGGTCGTCCCAGGATGATCGGGGTGTGTGCGTCTTCAGGCATGTCCATGACTACAAAGTCCACTGGCACATGCACCCCTTTCACATTGACGGGTAGGTCATCCACAATTCCCACCGGATATTTGACCGACCGGTCAGCTAGTTGTAGGGTCATACCGGTGGGCTCCAAATCTCCCATTCCTATCCTTTTGTACATCGACAAGGGCATCAAACTTACACTCGCTCCGAGATCGACGAGTGCACGATGAATCTTTACTGCCCCGATCGTGCAAGGAATTGAGAAGCTCCCCGGGTCCTTGAGTTTCGGCGGATTTGCCCTCTGGATGAGAGCACTACACTCCGCTGTCAATACTACTTTCTCCTTTCTAGACCCTCTAGTCACCAAATCTTTCAGGAATTTCGCATAGGAGAGGATTGTTTCGATTGCTTCTAGGAAGGGGATTTGCAGGCTCAGGTCCTTTACTATGGCGAAGAACTTGCCATATTTCTCATCAATTTTGGCCTGAGCTAACCGTTGTGGAAATGGCACAACGGGTTTGAACACTTTCGAGCTCCCTTCCTCCTTCTTCTCTTCTTCAGAGACTCCCTCCGGAGTCATAGGATTTGATGACGAAGCACCGGCGTCGTTTGATTTTTTGATCGGTCTCTCAACGACCAATGGTGCTTCCGGTTTGCTAGGGGGCACTCTAGTAGGAATTTGTGTCCCGCTTCTCAGAACGATAGCGGACACATTTGCGTGCTCGTGCACGAGTGCCGATGTTTGGGTTGCTCCCCTCGGGTTCACCTCCAGTTGTGGCGGCAATTGGTTTTGTGACCTTGAAAGATTTGCCACTTGTAACCCCAGCTGGGTTACTTGGTCTGTGAGGGTCCGCTGACCCATTTCCAGCTTTTGGTTGATCTTCTCCTGGTTGGTAATATATTGAGTCAAGAGAGACTCAACCGGAGAGACGGCCCTCTGTTGGCCATACTGCTGCTGCTGCTGGAATGGCTGCTGGTTCCTGGGGGCGTAAAATTGTTGCTGAGGTTGCTGCTGAAATGGTTGCTGCTGAACCTGACTCTGCTGTGGTCTAGCCGGTTGATAAGTTTGTTGCTGCAGCTGCTGAGGCGGCGAGGGCTGAAATGGTGGCCGGTAACTGAAGTTTGTGTGGTTCCGGTTGTTTGGAGAGTAGGCCGGGTTGGAATTGGTCCTTGGCGGATACGGCGCATTTCCCGTGGGGTTGTAAAATAGTGCGCTCGCCTGATCCAACAGTGGTGAGATGTCACCACCGTCGAATTCCCCAAAGAATTCGGATTCTACCGCTGAAATTTGCTGTGTACCGGCCCCACCGGCTCCTACCATTAGCGCGGAGATCTGGGTCGAAAGCAAGTCGAACTTGCTTGAAAGTTTGTCGACGTCCTCGACTCTGTGTATACCCCCGGATCTTGGTGTGGCTCTCTCGTCACACCACCGCTCATTGTTGGATGCCATATTTTCCAGAATATGTCCGGCATCTTCCTCGCTCCTAGACATGAAGGAACCCCCAGCCGCGGCGTCCATAGAAGATTTCAGGTCATCCCTCAACCCATTGTAGAACAGATTAATAATCTGCCACTTCGGAAGCTCATGGTGAGGGCATCTTCTTTGCATTTCCTTATATCTCGTCCAAGCTTCATGCAAGGACTCGTGGCTGGCCTGGGAGAAGGAGGAGATCTCACTCCTCAACTTCATGGTCTTCCCCGGAGGAAAGAACTTCGTCAGAAAAGCGTTGGAGAGCTTCTCCCAGGTGTTGAAAGTGTTGGGGTCCTTTCCCCTAAGCCATTGCTTGGCTTTGTCTCGCAAAGAGAAGGGGAACATCTTCAGACGGATAGCCTCTGTCGTGACACCATTAATCCGGAAGGTGTCACATTTCTCCAAGAAGGAGTCTAGGTGCTCGATCGGGCTCTCCATGGGTGCACCCGCAAACTGATCCTGCTGGATCCATGTCACCAAAGACGGCTTCAGCTCAAAGCTTTGGGCCGTGATAGCCGGAGGACGGATGGCGGAAGTGGACTCGATAGAAGGCATCGAGTACTCCAGCAGGGACTTGTAAGGCGGGGTGTTCTCCTCCATGGATTCGGGATCCTCTCTTCTTCGCTTCTTAGCGGCCAAGCGCCTAAGGGTGGCGTTAATCTCTGGATCGAGGGGAATCAAGTCGTCGAGACTTCTTGAACTCCTGCGCATGAAAAACAACAAACACCTGTGAAGCGACAAGTGGGAAAGAAACAGATAAAATAAGAAATAAAAATAAGAAAAATAAAAAGAAAAAGGAGAATGCGAAAATTATCGCGAGGTAGGGATGAGAGCTAGACACGAGGGTTCAAGAGATCCTAAAATAACAAGCATGTTGCGTCCCCGGCAACGGCGCCATAAACTTGACCGGCGCCCCAGCGATCTGCGTTGTGGGCGCGGTGTCGTTTACCGCAAGTGCATGGTTAGTGTAGGGTGCGGGAATATCGAACTCAGGGAGGCGAGGTTGTGCTTGGGTCAGGTAGGACCTAAATCACACCGAGGGGCGAGCTAGCCCGAATCGGTAAATGGTTGTCATGGAAAGAAATAAAGGGTATGAAAAATAAAGAAATAAACCCGAGACTTTGGTTTCCGCTCCAACGAGCGGCTCTCACCGTTACGGCCTACGGGTATGGATAACGATCGGGATTAGGGTCTAATGGTGAGACGTTGCCTCTGAAAGTGGTACCGGCGTCCCATGGGCCCGATATTCCGGTCGGTGCCCAGGATGATACACCGGACTTCTCGGATTCGATCAGTGGGCACTCCCGTGTCCATTAACACTGATCGATCCTGGGAGCACTAAGCCCACAACGATAACTCCCAACGTCTCATCCTGCCGCTCCCACGTGCTAGGATTCGACGTCTACGCTATGGGTGTGAGCTATGGCTAGGGAGTCAACCGCCAAGTTTATTCCCCCTTGGCCCAATAGTCAAAGGCGGTCTTTTTGCCATCGATGACAATGAAACACCCCGCGTAACCGTTAGATTCCTAATCCCTATCGATTTCCTAACCCTATGGACGCATCGGGAAGAGCCCCCGAAGGGGTTTCCACCAAAATCCCAGATTTGGGAACTACTCACAGAAATCCATGAAAAAGCGATCTAAATAAAAATTAACCGTTGGAATCATAATCGGACAATTGCAATGCGGAAGTAATAGAGTAGATAAGACAATACTAAAATTTGAGAAAGATCTGAAAACTTACAAAAGAGTAACAATTACAGCCGTCACAAAGTGAGAAAACAGTAAAAAACTAGCAGCTCTCCGTTTCTGGAACCCTAGGGGTTCTATTTATAGACTCTCGCATCAACCGATCGGTTGACAAGTCAACCGATCGGTTGATCCGTTACAAAATAATAACAGAAAACGGCGAGCTTTCACCCGATCACATGAACCGGTCGGGTGAGTTCTTGAGTGACCGGTTGGATCTTGGAGCCGTCGGGTGAAGCAATCGGTTTGGCGCCCGTGTCTTCAGCTCTTCATCTTCAGCTACAGATGAACCGATCGGGTGAGAGTCACCCGATCGGTTGGCATTTTGCTCGAGAAAACAGAGAACAGGCCCCCGCTGAACCGGTCTGCGAACCGGTCGGGTGACTTCGATGTGAGCTCCGGCTGAGACCGGGTGGTGCACGCGTGCATCACCCGATCGGTTGGAGATGACCAACCGACCGGGTGAGGGGCTGAAAGATGAATTCTTCGACGTTTGACCCCCTGGATCACGCGTGACTTCTCCCGTTGCTCCGGGGACTTGGGATATCATCGTTAAACGTCCCCTACGTGGTCAATCCCCTGCAATCATGGATAAACAAAGAAAAGTGAAAGAAAACGAGAAAATACAAGAAAACGAATAAAAGACGGCAGAAAAACACGGAGAAACACAAAAGAAAACGTGCGTGAATATATGAAATATAAACGCACGTCACTGACCATGCTGGATGACGCGACCAAGTATGTCAAGCGATGTGAAGAGTGCCAAAGATTCTACAAGCATACCATTGCCCCGCTGGCCGACCTGATTCCAATCATCAGCCCGGTCCAGTTCGTCAAATGGGGCCACGACATCCTCAGATAGTTCCCAACTGCATCAGGAGGAAGGAAGTATTTCGTCTCCTCCGTCGACTACTTCACCAATTGGATCGAGGCGGAGCCACTTGCACGCATCACCTGGAAGGAGATGAAGAACTTCATCAGTAAGTCCATTATATGCCACTTTGGAATACCCCGCTCTATAGTGATGAACAACGGGAAGAATTTCGACTGTGTGGACTTCAGAAGCTTCTGCTCAGACTGGGATGTCAACCTCCACTTTGCATCCCTGGCGCATCCACAAATCAATGGTATGGCAGAACCAACGAACAAATGCATCCTCGGGCCCCTGAAGAAGAAGGTCGGCAATGCCCATAGATCTTGGCTCGACGAGCTACTCGGCATCCTATGGTCCAACCACACGACCTACAAGGCTTTGACCGGTGAGAGCCCCTTCATGCTCACCTATAGAGCAGAGGTCGTCGTCTAGGTGGAGAACGACGAGGAATCCTCCAGCAGCTAGCCCAGTGGAGCAGTGCACCATCAACGGAGGCCACGGGGTCTCCCCCCTCCCAAGCTGCTAGCCGAACCGGACACTCCACAAACTCCGGGGTAGGCTGACGAGCTTTGCCCTTGATAGGATCGCCGGGGGTTAAGGAACGAGTGACGGCTCGCACCCTCCCCTCCATCAACTCTTGGCAAGCTCGACGGCTTCGTCCTTGATAGTGTTTATCGGGTGGGACAGGGAATGAGTGACAGCTCGCACCCTCCCCTCCTTTAACTCTTGGGCAGTGCGCCATCAACGGAGGCCGTAGGGTCGCCCCTTCCCGGGCAGCTAGCCGAGCCAGACACTCCACAAGCTCCAGGGTAGGCTGACGAGCTTCGCCCTTGATAGGATCACAGGGCATTACGGAATGAGTGACGGCTCACACCCTCCCCTCCATCAGCTCCGAGGAAAGCCTGACAACTTTGCCGTCGATAGTGTTCGTCGGGTGGGATAAGAAACGAGCGACGGCTTTCACCCTCCCCTCCCTCAACTCTGGGGCAGTGCACCATAAACAGAGGCCATGGGGTCGTCCCCCTCCCGGTCAGCTAGCCGAGCGGGACACTCCACAAACTCCGGGCCAGGCTGACGAGTTTTGCCCTCGATAGGATCGATGGGGGGTTAAGAAACGAGTGACGGACCCTCTCCTCCATCAACTCCGGGACAATCTTGATGGCTTCGCCCTCGATAGTGTGCGTTGGATGGTACAAGGAACGAGTGAATGATCGCACCCTTCCCTCCCTCAACTCCAGGGCAGTGGGCCATCAACGGAGACCACGGGGTTGCCCCCCTCCTGTGTAGCTAGCCAAGCCGGACACTCCACAAACTCTAGGGTAGGTTGATGAGCGTTGACCTTGATAAGATCATCGGAGGGGTTAAGGAACGAGTGACGGCTTGCACCCTCCCCTCCATCAAATCCGGGGTAAGCCTGACGGCTTCGCCCTAGATAGTGTTCGTTGGGTGGGACAAGGAATGAGCGATGGCTCGCACCCTTCCCTCCCTCAACTCCTGGACAGGCTGACGAGCTTCGCCCTCGATTGGATGGCCGGTGGGTTAAAGAACGAGCTCTGGCTCGCACCCTCCCCTCCATCAACTCTGGGGCAAGCCCGACGGCTTTCCCCTCGATAGTGTTTGCTGGGTGGGACAAGGAACGGGTGACGGCTCGCATCCTTCCTGATCACTCCATATTTTACACTCTTTTTCTGCATGTTTGCATGCCACTTTGATCGCTCATATCGCGTTTTTCACTATTATTCGACAATATTGCGATGATTTTCATGATTTCTTGTTTTTGTCGTATTTCAGGAGATATGGAGCGATTCGGAGTGATTTTGAGATCAAGAGGATTTGCACCCACTCCAGAGTGTCACCCGAGGCTCTTTTGAGGGCTATTCGGTGATGGAAGACAAGTGGAAGAAGAAGGAACCTCGTAGGAGCGACGAGGAGGTGAAACGATGAAGAATGGCATCTGCAGCATCTCACTCGACCGAGTGAAGTACTCACTCGGCCGAGCCAGAAGACCACTCGGCCGACCGACCGGACACGCATCAACAGAAGGAAATCGGCGTGCACTCGGTCGAGTGACGATAGTCCACTCGGCCGAGCATGGAAATCCCCTCGCCCGAGTGGCATGGGAAAATCCACATCAAAAGAGGCCGACTTACTGGAAATGTACATGCGATTCAGAGTTTTTACTCGGCCGAGCATGAAAAGCTCCTCGGCCGAGTGAGTAAAGTCACTCGGCCGAGTCACCTCCGAAGACAGACCCCCAAAAATCCCCAACTTACTATTATTGTACAGGGTTTGTCACTCGGCCGAGTGACATTTGTCACTTGGCCGAGTGAGCCGCCCCGTCTGCTGCGTAAACTGCGATTTTTGAGCTGCGCAGGGGCATTTTTGTCACGATTTTTTGGGCGATTTTGAGGGGTATTTAAACCCAGTTTTTGCCCTAGTTTAAAGAACTTTTTGATACTTTTTGCAGCCTTTTTAGAGAGCTTTTTAGGTAATTAGATTCAGGCTTTTTGAGAGATTAGAAAGGGGACTTTTGTTGGATGCTATTGGATTCTCATTGGTTTGTCTCTTTTCTTGTCAAAAACTCTATTTTTATTGATAATCTCTCTATTGCAGTGATTTGTGCTGAATTTGCTATTGATTTTCTTATGAATTGCATGATGATTAGTGAGTAGTTTTATTGTCCTAGGGCATAGGGATGAACCCTATGAACCCTATTTCTAAATTGTGATGAATTGGTGAAATTCTTGCTAGAATTGATTAGGGTTAGGTTGGGATTGATTAATTACGGATAGCTAGGGATTCATATTGATTGAGATTTGCAAGAGATTGGGTCCCAATTGATAGGAAGACCTAGAAATTCGATTTAGATTTACGATTGGATTCCTCTAGGATTGGTTTGCAAGAGATTGGACCAATGCTAGGGTTTTCAATCGAAATTCTATGCCAATATCCGTTTGCAAGAGATTGGACGGGTAGAAACTATCTCAACCTAGGTCGTAGCTCGAGTTTGCACGAGAGTGGACTCGAGATACAGTTGAACGATGATGTCATTCTTCACGCTAGCGGCTTAGGTTAGGGTTTGCAAGAGATTGGGCCCTACCCTAGGTTTGCTATAGACCGGCAATAGCGCGAGAGCGTGAGCTTTGTTCAACATTTAGTTGCGACTAGTTCACCTAAAATCAAGTCTAGCAATGATGTAACCTACGAATAACAACAATGAGAAACGGTCCGTAGCGGGGATTCTCTTTCCCTAGGCGCTTTATTTCATTGATATTACTATCGACATTCGAACGTTTGTGACAATTTTATCCCAAATTATTCTTGACCATTTTGATAGCTAGGTGATTGGAAGGAGACACTGTCATTGTTCCTCCCTGAGTTCGATACCCGATCGCCACTACGTCGTGCACTCGCCGAGTGGGAATTCCTGCAGAATTTCCAGAAAACAGCACTCTGTCAAAAACTGGCAAAAACTGGTCACTCGGGCGATCAATCAACGATCTAGGTTGGCGCCGTTGTCGGTGAGGTGTTTCCAGTTGGGTGCCAATTTGTCACAATTAGGTTGATTAGACTACGGAAAAAAAATTTAACAAAAAGAAATTTTCACCACCGCCACCATTACTACCATTTCTATATTCTTTTGTGCCACTGATATCTTTCTCCATGTATTTATCTTTGTTGATCAGGTGCTATGGATTATACTACGTGGACCACAGATTATGATCAGAGTGCTCAGATGGGAGAATACTATTATGATCAGAGTGCTCAGATGGGAGAATACTATTTTGATCAGAGTGCTCAGATGGGAGAATACTTTTTTGAGGAAACGCACTGGCCCAAGCTTGATGAGAAACATAGGATTTTTTTTGATGAGATGCATGCACACCAAGTTGAAATACAAGCCAGGCTTGATGAGGGCGACCTTCAGTTGGAATGGGTGAAGAGGGAACTTGAAATGAATGCGCTCATACTTAAGGTTGGAGAGATTTCCAAAGATATCAGATCTGCTTCTTCATCTTATGGGCAAGAAGCATCACCGGTCATATTACCAGAGCCAGAATGTGCCGTCGTCGATCCCACATCCTATGATACAGCTATTGCATATAAAGAATGGATGGACGAAGAGGCCGTGGAGGAAGCAGAAATTGAGTCATATGCGCAGCTAGAGGAGGACGCATTTCAGAGATTATTGGAGGGCCTCTTGGAGTCAGTGAGATTCACCGGTTCAGATAGCATTACAGTAGGTGATGCATTTGAGCTACGATTTGCAGATTTTGTTATGAACCGTGTTTCAGCTGCAGGAACAATTGAGGAGGACATCCATGTCAGTCTTGATGGGGATAGACTATATTTTCAGATTGCTTACGGGCATTCCCCTCCACATGATACATCCCCACAAGTTGACACACATGAGCAGCCAGCATCACCATTCCAGAGAGAGCCTACATTGATAGTTGATGAGAAGGCAAAGGAGCACACTGTTGAGCCAGAGCATATTGACGAGGAGGCCTCACATGCGGATCCAGAGCATGCTTTTGAGGAGGCCTTACACACAGAGCCAGAGCTTATCACTGAGGAGGTCGTACATCGGGACGAGGACACAGCCATTCATGAGGATCCCGAGCACTATCCTCCTCCATTAGAGCTCCCGCAGCCACCTCATCCTTTCACTGACGACGAGGACTATCCCACAGAGCTTACTGCTTCCACTCAGGGAGATATTTTTACCCACTCCATTTCTGAATCATGCATTCCATTCGATATTTATTTTGATTCAGATATTTTTGACATGTCATACCTTTTGCAGCACACATACGATTATAGACCGGAGGTATACCTGGACGTGTCACAGTTTGACGAGCCTATCGAGGAGGTCCACGCATATGATCCAGATTTACCTGAGCAGCTGAGAGAGCACACCATGGAGATAGCCATCAAAGCACAAGAGGATATTGAATTATTTCCAGGGAAGTATTGTCCACCACTATGTATTTCATATATTTCTATTGACGATCCTCTTTGGAATACTTTTATTATGAGGGTGAATTTTTTGCAGCGAACTGATGCATCCTATTCTCTACAAGGTATAGGCGGAGTCCTTGTGGGAATGCTGAAGGATGCATTGCTGGAGTTCGTTGGTGTTCACAGACACACGCGCTTGGCGGAGCCACGGAAAGAGCAGTTGGAGCAGTTGCCTGCACAGGCAAAGATACTGGATCCGCCTTTTGCTATAGGTGATATCAATCCAGTAGTGTAGAAATTTTTATGCTTTAAATAAACACGAATTCTCTCGACAGCGAGAGGACCGTATAGATTTGCTTGAATAAATATCACCTCATATGACGACAACAATAATCATTTACACCCCAAACCCATTACATATATTAATTGCCCTCTTTATATTTTGATGTGTCACATCCTTTTTGTTCACGACCCATCGAGCATTTCTTTCAAGTGAATACTCACATTCTTATTCGTTTGACTCAATCTTGCTTAGCAAAGCCATGACATTTTTGATCGAGTCATTTGAATAGGATTGTTTAGCATAAGCTTGGGGGAAAGTGCTCTCATGCATCATTGCATGTGCATGTAGTTGCATTAGGATTTCATGTCATTCATTTCATCATTTTTCATTCACCTCCCTCATATTTATCGTTGTTCCTCATATTTTTCCTTTTATGATCACATTGAGGACAATGTGAAGTTTAAGCTTGGGGGAGTGCATTTCCATGCCATCTAGTTGCACTTTTACTTTATTTTTAGGGTTTTTTAGAATTTTTCAAAATTTTGCATCATCTTTTTGAATTTTCCATCTTATTTTCCTTTTATGTGTGTTCATGCATCATGTTGTGTGCTTGTTTTTCTTTTCTTTCCTCTCTTTTATTTTTTTATTTTTCTTTATTTTCCTTTCTCTTCTTCCGCTAGATGAGTTTTGTATGATGATATCTCTTATTGCTTTACCAACCATCACGATGATTATTATTCCTTGCCATGCTACTTTGAGTATTCCATAGTCTTGCTATCCATGTGCTTGCTTATATATTCTTTTGATGATCCCTCTATATGAATGCATGATATTAATTGAAGCTAAATGTATTGATTAGTGTTTAGTATGATTTTGTTGGAAATGCACCAAGATTCACGCATCATTAGTATATCTGAAGCATCAGTTTTATTGTCTTATTCACCTCCTGTTGCATGCTTGTTATGATTGTGCGCTTTATCGCTTGACTTTACTTTTTATTGAGCTGATTGAGAATATCCATGCTTACATATGAGTTTTAGTTGAATTATTATTTTATTGAACCGTTCGTGCACATCTTAGAGTGAACCGAGTGTTACATTATTCCTTTCTTCACATATATCTATTTATTCTCTACATGTCACTTGAGTTCACCTCCTAAAGCTACTTATATCGCATCTATTTCCCAAAAATCCCCACAAAAGAAAAAGGTTGCTCTAAAAAGTCCAAAAAGCCAAAAAGGAGCCAAAAACCAAAAATACAAATCAAATAGCTCCTACAAAAATCCAAAAAGAAAAATGAGAAACAAAAAGTTCCAAAAGAAAAAGAAAAATGTTTCTCTATCTCATTATTGGAGCCACAAAATACTTGGAAAAACCAAGGCAAAAATCTCATTTTCCACTATCATATTCCTTTAGATGTGATGCATCAAGCTAAGCTTGGGGGGTGAATTCATTTGACCATATGAGTGAGTATGACATTAGAGTGGAGACGTGCATGAATGGGAATATTCGATAATGCTTAGACTTTGCAAAATATATTAGATATGGAGATTTTTCATGATTTGAAATAAATATGTGAATGCCATGACACTTATTCTATTCTCTATTGCATGCTTGGTGTGTATCTTATATGCTTCATTTATAACTTTTGATTGAAAAGTGCATCGTCAACATTTGTATATTAAATTCTATGAAATGTGTGATGTGAACATGAGTTGATTGCATGAATTTAGGGAGTCCCTTCCTTTGTTCTTAAAAGCTTGCAAGTACCATGTTTAAATAAGATTTGAAATCCTTATAGCATGTGATTCGTATTTTCCAAGTTATCGTGATGTGTAGCTTATGTCTTGAGATCTGAGAGAATAATCTAGCGACCCCTTCCACCTCGTGTTCTTTCTTTTTCATTTCATTTTCTTTGTTTTCATCTCCCGAGTTCGTCTCTCTACTTATCTTCCTCGAGGACGAGTAAGAGGTAAGCTTGGAGGATTTTGATCACTCCATATTTTACACCTTTTTTCTGCATGTTTGCATGCCGTTTTGATCGCCCATATCGCGTTTTTCACAATTATTCGACAATATTGCGATGCTTTTCACTATTTCTTGTTTTTGTCGTATTTCAGGAAATATGGAGCGATTCGGAGCGATTTTGAGATCAAGTGGGTCGCAAACGCTAAGGAGTGTCACCCACGGCTCATTTGAGGGCCATTCAGCGATGGAAGATGGGTGGAAGAAGAAGGAACTTCGTGAGAGCGGCGAGGAGGAGAAACGGAGAAGATTGGGCATTTACAGCATGCCACTCGGCCGAGTGGAGCACTCACTCGGCCGAACAAGAAACCCCACTCGGCCGACCAAAACGGATAAGCACATAGAGCTAATTTCAGCGTATACTCGACCGAACGAGGAAATCCCACTCGGCCGAATGTGAAATCTCACTCGCCCGAGTGGTACAGGGAAACTGTCCAGAGAAAGGCCGAAGTTACTGGAATTTTCAGAGATCCTTTGGAGACCTACTCGGCCGAGTAGAGAAGCCCACTCGACCTAGTGGAGAAGTCCACTCGACCGAGAGACGCCGATGACACACACGCCCAGATTTTCAGACAACCTTTCACTCTTTTGAAATCTGCTATCATTCCAGAGGTCAAAGTATTTTTATCATATTATTTATGGATAATAGACTTCATGACGGTTCCAACGCCTCTAAGAACCCGTCAAACGGAGGTCGGATGAAATCTGGGGAATTTTTGCAAGTCGATGCTGCAGTGCTGGAATTCGCATGTCAGTGTCACTCGGCCGAGTGACATTTCCACTCGGCCGAGTGAGATTCCCACTCGGCCGAGTGACCAGTTTTTGCCAGGTTTTGACAGAGTGCTGTTTTCTGGAAATTTTACAGGAATTCCCACTCGACCGAATTTCCAGAAAACAGCACTCTGTCAAAAACTGGCAAAAACTGGTCACTCGGACGAGTGGGAATCTCACTCGGCCGAGTGACACTGACATGCGAATTCCAGCACTACAGCATCGACTTGCAGAAATTCCCCAGATTTCATCCGACCTCCGATTGACGCGTTCTTGGCGGCGTTGGAACCGTCATGTAGTCGATTATCCATAAAAAATATGATAAAAATACTTTGACCTCTGGAATGATAGCAGATTTTAAAAGAGTGGAAGGTTGTCTGAAAATATGGGCGTGTGTGTCATCGGCGTCACTCGGTCGAGTGGATTTCTCACTCGGTCGAGTGGGCTTCTCTACTCGGTCGAGTAGGTCTCCAAAGGATCTCTGAAAATTCCAGTAACTTCGGCCTTTCTCTGGACAGTTTCCCTGTACCACTCGGGCGAGTGAGATTTCACATTCGGCCGAGTGGGATTTTTTCGTTCGGCCGAGTATACGCTGAAATAAGCTCTGTGTGCTTATCCGTTTTGGTCGGCCGAGTGGGGTTTCTTGTTCGGCCAAGTGAGTGCTCCACTCGGCCGAGTGGCATGCTGTAACTGCCCAATCTTCTCTGTTTCTCCTCCTCGTCGCTCTCACGAAGTTCCTTCTTCTTCCACCCATCTTCCATCGCTGAATGGCCCTCAAATGAGCCGTGGGTGACACTCCTTAGCGCTTGTGACCCACTTGATCTCAAAATCGCTCCGAATCGCTCCATATTTCCTGAAATACGACAAAAACAAGAAATAGTGAAAAACATCGCAATATTGTCGAATAATTGTGAAAAACACGATATAGGCAATCAAAACGGCATGCAAACATACAGAAAAAGGTGTAAAATATGGAGTGATCACTTCCCTCCCTCAACTCTGGGACAGTGCACCACCAACGGATGCCGTGGGGTCGTCCTCCTCCCTGGTAGCTAGCAAATCCGGATTGGACGTACGACTCCATAACATTCTCCTTTTCCTCAGCCCCGTGCTCGTCCGTAGCAGAATTTTAGGTGCATACCCATACATACAAAAGCACAGTCCACACAACAGACAGAGTGAACAAACAGCAACAGTAAGGAAAAATTTCAAATTTCATTTATAACTAACTTTGTACAACTCAGGATCTACCAAAAACAAGACTCCAGGCTCGACCCCAGGGTCGGCCATACAACTTTGCCCAAACTATGGTGCCTCGACTCGGCCGCCACACTCCTGGCCGCTGCCCTCCGGGGCCCGTGCGTCTGCCATGTCGCCTTCCTGGCCGCCGCCCTTCGGTACCCGGTCGCACTCCTGGCCGCCGCCCTCCGGGGCCCACGCATCTGCCATGTCGCCTTCCTGGTCGTCGCCCTCCAAGGCCCAGTCGCCTTCCTGGCCGCCACCCTCTGGGGCCCGGTCGCCTTCCTGATCGTCACCGCCGAGAATCTCCACCACCTCGGTCTCGGATGCGGGCGAAGCCTCCGCCTCATCATCTGACGCCGCCGATAGCCGGGCGAAGTCGGTCTCCATGCCAAGGTAGAGCTTCCCTAATCTCGCATTCACCCTCTCGAAGCCGGCCTCTAGACCGTGATCAAAGCACTCCGCCCTCATGGTCGTCAGAACGAGGACGAGCTCGTTGTCCTGGTATTGCCGAGCGGCCTATGCCCTGACCCGGCACAGGTCGATCTTCTCCAGTTTAGTATTCTGCCGCTCCAGAGCAGCGATTTTCGCTCTAGTCGTCTCTCTCTCTCTCTCTCTCTCTCTCTCTCTCTCTCTCTCTCTCTCTCTCTCTCTCTCTCTCTGAGGCCAGCAGCCCCTCGGCAGCGACTCTTCGGGTCTCCTCCTGGTGGGCCCTCTCCTGCAGCTCCCCGAGAGCCTTCTCCAGCTTGGCGGTCTCGCCCCTCTGGGCCTGATAATTCCCATGGACCTTTGCCAGCCTCTCTATGGCATCTTTCAGATTCACTTTGGCGCCCTTGAGGGCGACCACCTTCCTCCTGAGCGCCGCCTTGAGCCGGTTATCCTCCGACGAGTGTCGTTGTAGGGACACCAGAGCGGCGACCGCCTACAAAGAAGATCGAATAATAAGCCTGTGTAATAGAGAAGAAGTTTGGCATCCTGGGCAAAGGGCGACATACCTGTAATTATGCGAGATGGCCGTGTCACAGAGGAGTTCGGCATCAACATCCTGCATGGCCTCTCGGTCCCTCGGCAGCTGGCTATTCTCTGACAGGTGGGCTGCCACGCCGGCCTAATCAAAGACCGACTCCTGAGCCCCTTCGGGGTAGCACGATGTAATGATTGTTTCTGGCGGGAGGACAAGAACCGCCTCCTTCGTCGACTTGAAGGTGGCAAGGGCGGCCTCGCAGCTCGGATGGCCGGCTTCCCTAGCCCATGAGACAGGCATCCGTAGGACTAGGTCGCTACCGATGGATGGCTGGTGGTTGACGCCGTCGGAGGTCTCGGTGGAGCTGCCGAGCTTGTGGAGACAGCAGCCGCAGCGCTTGCAGGCGGGTCCTGGCACTCCGTGGTCACGAGGCTGACCGTGGGCTCCTCCGGGTCAAGGTCGACTACACCGCCAGCTGCCACCTCGCTCGGGTGGGGCAGAGGAGCTGCGGCCCCAGCTCCTTCCTCGTCTTCTTGACCCGTTCTCCTTTTTTGGCCCGAGCAGTGGCGGACGCCTCTAGACTCCGCTTCTGGCACATGCCCTTGATCGACGGTGGCTTCGATAACGCTTCTCTCGCCTTCCTCATCACTTCCTCCATGGACATGCCCATGGCCGCTCCTGCAAAAAGAAAACAGATCAAGGTGACAGATGTTGTTCACAGCACACGGAGTACCTTCAAAACCAGACGTGCGGGGTGACCATCTCGTCCGCGACCAGGTCTTTGAAGACCATGTTCTCCCTTGGGATCACCTTTATGATCCCAGCATTCACCATATCTCTCCCCTCGAGAGCAACTTTGGCATTCACTGCGGGATTCAGCGTCCCCCAGTTCGACCTCAGAGCCAGATCCACCGGAGTTGAGACAAATGCGAATTTCTCCTTCCAGTCCCTGACCTTGCCCAGTAGCCCAAGGACGAGCGTCCTACCTATCCTCGCGCTGACATAGTAGTAGTTCTCCGTCTTCTTCGCCCTAAAGAAATACTGGAAGAGCGGCAGCGTTGGGCTTATTCTGTATGCAGAGAAGAGCATGAGGAAGCCGACCATCGTGTTGATGGAGTTTGACGTCAATTGGAATAGGGGGAGCTCGAGGAAGTGGAGGATGAGAAGAAGATAGGGGTGGAGCAGGAAGCGGAGACCCAGGGCGAAGGTTGGAAAGTACACGCCGACTTCGTAGTCCCGTGGGGAGCAAAGCCGATCGTGGGGCTCAGGGAGGTAAATTGTGTAGGGGGGTCGGATGTACTAGGCACGGATCTTTGGGTTCTCGGAGGGCAGCAGCAGAGAAATCTGGGCCAGGATTTCCGCGGGGACCGCGGTCAGGGTTCCACCGCTGCTGGTGACCCTGGCGGCTTTGGCGGCCTTGGCGGTCAACTCGGGTGCCTTCCCTTTCTTGGGATCCCTCGTCATCACCGACGACAAAGCGGTAGCTTGATTTACTATCGTGTCTCCCTCCAGCCCCGACACCAACGACATCACGAACACCACCGGTGTCGACTCAGCGGAGTCACCCCCGTCGACCTCCCCGGAGTGCTGTTCGATGTGGACATCCGAAGAAGAAGAAGCTATGGGAGAAGCGGATGAGGACATCAATGGAATCGGGAGTGTACCTGAAGAATATGGAACGAAAGAAGCTCTGGTAAGACAGTGATCGACGGTTCAACGATGCAAAGGGGGGAAAGTCCAAAGTTTCGAAAATTCTGGCAAAAGTCTCTCCTGCTCCCTCTCTGGCTCTATTTATGAGAAGAGATAGGCGATCACCACCGTCCGGCGTGGGCCACGTGGCAAGATCCGGGCGGGTTTGGGTTGGCGCCTCGAGTTCTCCTCCAATCACCTCAGCCACGCATCATCTGTTTAGCGGATGGGCGCCTCGAACTTTTCCCGTCGCCGGATCACTATCATGATTTCTAAGATTCGGCGGTCAGGGTTCTTTGAATGCAGCTAACCCATCCTCGTCCAGTGGGAATGTGACTCGTCATCCAAGCTGAAGCTGAGCTGGCCACGTCGAGCTCGAATGACGGGGACAATTGTTACGCCCTAAAGGCCGGCCCATGAAGTTCAGGCTCATATGCATTGAGGGGCCTAAGCCAACACCTCACCGACTCTCCTGATGGGACACTTGCCGAGCTGATCGCCTCAATCCTGAGAAGCTCGCCTTGCCCCGCCTCAAGCTCGCCTCCCAGGACCACCAGGAAGCCCGCTGTAGCGACCTAGAAGCTCGCCATGCCAAGGAATAGCTCGCCTACCCTCAACAAGAAGCGTCGTCTAAAGGAGCCAAGCTCGATCGCCGACCTATAGCTCGCCCCTGAGGGCGACCAAGCATACACACCATTAATGCTAGGGGTTAAGGGCAAGAACTGATGGCCGTCACTCGCGTCTCATTAATGCTCCTGACGCCTCCTGACACCATTAATGCGGTAAATATCCCTAACACAGCCCAGCACTCAAGTGCCAGCAGGGATGATTTGACAGCTGACAAGACGGCGAACAACTGCCTACAGCCCTATAAATACCCCCCTCATGCCTCCATAGAGGGTGTTGGAAAATTATTGGTCAGTTAAATCCTCTAACTCATTTCAATACACAAGGTCGGATATCCTCCATATATCTCCGCCTTCCTCAAAAGCCCGCCTCACTTCACCGTCATGTCTTAAAGTCGCCAAGTGTGCCCGGCGCTTACATTTGACGTCACAAGCTGACTTAGGCATCAGAGAGGGTAAGGGCTGACAGCCAGCCCCGCCTTTCTAACCAGTTGTTTATCCTCGCAGGGAGCTTGCCTCAGCTACTGGGAGTAGGCGACCTTCGTGCGACCTAGGACCTTTCACCCCTGAAGCGTGCTCTGAGTCGTGCTAGCCTCGCCTTCACCCTAAAGCATGTAAATCATTGCACCTGTGATTCCCACTACAAACCAATTTTATTGTGTGCAGATCTGACCCGCAACACATACAAAAGGTCGGATATCTTCCACATATATGCGCCTTCCTGATAAGCTTGCCACGCTTCGTAGATCTGTCTTAAGATCGCCAAGCATGCCTGGCGCCTACATTTCAAGTCATTTACTAACTTAAGCATCGGAGGGGCTATGGGCAGAAGATTGACCGCGAAACGTGCACAATCCAAGTAGGATGCACACGCTCACCTCCCAAGAGTAGGAGTTTCAATGCAATATAATCCTAGTGAGTACGGGGTCGAATCCACAGAGACAATTCGTTTCACTTTCACAATCTCAATTGGTTATGGAATGCTAAAGGTGTTGGTACAACCAACTAAACTAACAAGTATCGTGTGAGGGAGTGTGGTGGTAAGACAATCGAGCCAAGCCCAAAGTAGGTAGGGTGGAGACCAAAGTAGGGAGCTAGTCAAGCAAGGAGAAGTGTGTTGAATGGGATGTCATTAGGGTTGTGGGTTGATTAGCAATAGGTTCATTCCAAATGAATCAACCCTCGCATCCATTTCAAGGTATGCGGGGTTGTGCACATAGGTAATGCCCTTAAGGCACACCGCTGTTCTACGGCCCCATCAAGAGTAATGCACGATTCATTCGTGTGTTGATTAGTGGGTTGGAATCCCTAACTTAAGCCTGTGAATCAATCCTTGTATCCGTGTCAATAGGGTGCAAGGAAGGTGCACGTAGGTGTGACCCTTAAGGTACACCACCGTTCTACGGC
>JAULAV010001343.1:0-24867 GCA_030789695.1 Scilla litardierei | reverse complement strand
AGTGCATATACTGCTTCTCTCTGTTTTTCTCCATCTCCTGCAGCAGTCGACTGATGAAGATTTTACAGTCACCTGACTATTTTTCAGTTGACTGTATTATTGACATCAGTCGCATGTATGCTTATCTGGAGAAAGAGTGTAGCTCTCTGTTTTATTCCATCCCCTGCAGCAGTCGCTTGCTGAAGGTTTTACAGGGGCCTGTCCGTTTATAGTCGACTGTATCGACTTCATCAGTCGACTGTCCTGGCTCAGATTATAGCCGTTGGATATTTTCTAGCCGTTGAACAGTCGATTGTCATTTGTTCATCAGTCGACTGTCCTTGACGTTTCTGCCCAGAAACTAGCCGTTGCAGCCTTGTGCTTTTTGCTGTTTTCTTGGGTTTTGTGGGTTGATATAGGGTTCATATATATGGGTGTGCTGAGTTTATTAGAACTTCTTGATGCTATTGAAAATCATTTAGAGATTGAAAAGCCACTCTCAAACTCTCCCTCTTTGAGCTCTCATTCCTCTTCATGCATTGAAGTCCAGCTCAAGGGAAATCATCCAAGTGCTTTCAAGCCAATCTCAACACTTGGAGATCCTCTTCCATGCCTTTCATTCATCTATGAGTAAGCATCTCAAGGCATAGGTAAGAGTATTTATTTTACTTGGTGATTCTTGTAACACTAATTCTCTTTGTGGGAATTAGTCTTTCTCTCTTTGTGGGAATTTATCTCTTTGTGGGATAAGGATATTCTCTTAGTGGAAATAACTCTTTATGTGGGAGTAACTCTCTTAGTGGGATTTTGGTGTCATAGTGTAGGGCTAGCCCTAATTCTCTGAGTGGGAGTTAGTAATTCTCTAGGTGGGAGATTGACTCCTGTGAAGGGTTGGTTGGGTCCTTGTGTAGGACAAAATCCTCTTGGTGAGGTATCTCTTTGTGGGATTTGTATTCACTTCTCTTTATGGGAATATAGTGAATATTGGTATGGCTGGACGTACCCAAGTTTGGGGAACCAGGGTAAAATCTTGTGTTTGCATTTGGAATGATTGTGTCAATTATTTCCTCTTGCATTTATTATTCCGTATTTGCAATTTTAATTTTAATTGGACAATTTATTGCCATTACACTATTCACCCCCCTCTACTATGTTGTTGTTAGTATTGAAAGGGTAAGGCGATCCTTACAATTGGTATCAGAGCGAGGTTATAGCATACTGCAATGATGGCATTCAACGCTACTTCCGTGTCTCATGAAGAAGGTCATTCAATCGTTCGACCCCCGCTCTTCAATGGAACCAACTACTCAAGTTGGAAGATCAGGATGATGATCTACATGGAGGGTCAAGACATATGGGACATTACGGAGGTGCCATTTGAGAAGCCCACTACACCTATGGCTTCAAGGACAAAGGCAGAGAAGGACTCGATCAAATTCAATGCGAGGGCTATGAATGCATTCCATTGCGTCCTCACCGCAAATGAGTTCAACCACATCTCCATATGCAAAACAACCAACGAAATTTGGCATACTTTGGAGATATGTCGTGAACGGACTACAAATGTAAATAAATCTAAACAAACTGTGTTTAGATCTAAATATGAAATGTTTAAGATGCAGGAAGGATAAAGCATTTCAGAGATGTTCACAAGGTTCACAGATATTGTGAACTCTTGGGAGGGACTTGGGAAGGTGATTTCCCAATAGGATCGTGTAGAGAAGATCCTTGACTCTCTCACATCTCATTGGGAGTCAAAGGCCAACGAAATCTTGGAGTCATATGACATGTCCAAATACAACGTTGAGGAGTGCATTGGAAATCTCATGGCGTATGAAGTGAAGCTTCAACACAAGAAGGAGATTCAACCATCCAAGCCCGAGAAGCCCGAGACGCAAAAGGAGGTTGCATTCCGTGCCAAGGAGGAGCCAATCAAGTGGAGGAAGAAATTCCATCGAGAAGCTCCTAGTGAAGAAGATGAGCAAGAAGAGGCTAGTGGAGAAGAATTTGAGGATCTTGCAGAGCAATTCAAGGCATTCCTCAAGGGCAAGCAAGGTAAATCTTTGTCAAAGTTTGCCTTTAATTCTAACAAGGTTTCTACTTGTTACACTTGCAGCGGAAAAGGTCACTTATCCACCGAATGCCCTTCCAAACCCAACAAATAGACTTACAAGGGTAAAGGGAAAAATCATTGGAAAGGGAAGTCCAAGTCCAAAAACCACAAGAAGGGACTTGTTGGATCATTTGATGACTCGAGTGAAGATACATCGAGTGAAGATGAAGAAGACGACAGGGAGAAAGCTCACGCATGCTTTGCAGCTATTGATGTTTCGGCATCCATCCCCTCGAGCTCGAATGAAGAAGAGTTGGAAGCTTGGCTCAACTCCTATGAGGAATCGTGCCTCATGGCAAACGAGGAAGATTCATCGTCGAGCTCTAACAAGGAAGATGATGATGATGATGAGATCGAGGAAGAAAAGATCTCGTACGAGGAGCTTGAATATAACTTCGACATGGTCTCCGAAAAGGCTAGTAAGTGCATCAACTCTTACAATAAATTAAAAGCAAAATATAAGATTGCTAAAAGTAGATTGCATGAACTAGATATTGCTAGTGTAATCAATGATGAAATGCATGATTATGACACTAGTGTGAGAGACACACTTCTCTCTCAGGTTAAGGAATTGAGCTTAACCAATGATAATCTTGTTGCTCAAAACCTTAGCTTAGAAACTCACATTCAACAACTTACGTTGAAATGTGAAGAGGAATCCAGTAAGCTCAAAAGCTTTGTGTATTCTAGGGATTCACTCCACGATTTGCTTGAAAAACAACATTCGGTAAATCATAGAGGAGGTTTGGGTTATATTCAAAATGTGGTACCCAAACCCACCTCTAATTTCTCTTACGGTGCAAATACAAGAAATATTGCTAAAGCACCTAAGAAGAATCACCATGCTTTCTTGTACAACAATAACATCAACAAGAAGCATGTAGATCACAGGTGATAAGGAAGAATGAAGACTATACATTTTTTGCTAAGAAAAAAATCCTTATTCTTTGCATGTCAAGAAATTCGTTTCTACACCTAAGCATGCCACATCCATCCCTCTTGCAAAGGCAAAACCCTTGCCTAGGAAATCTTTGAGTTTATGGATTCCCACTAAGGTTAGTGTGCATGAGACGGATAGCTACATCAACTCTCTAGTTAGGGATGTGATCAACTCATATGATTACATTAGGAAATCAAACTCCTCTTGGGTTTGGTTCCCTAATGTTTAGGTTCCTCACACATATGCATATTGCATGGATATTGTGCTTAAATATTTATTTTTTAAGCATACCCATTGTTTGTGTGTGTTTCGTGATTTTGAAAATGGCTTCAAACTTATTTTTTCATGAAAATGGGGACCTTGGGGAAGACATTGACATACATGCATTTGTTGATCCATATGTATGTCAATGGGGGAGTTATAATATCTAATATCTTTAAAATATCTTTAAAACATATTTTAACTCTCATTTTGGGTTTTTTGAAAAAGATCATTATTTACAATTGGTTATTATGGTCTTGATCTTAACCCATTGATATTGCCAACATGTTTCATGTTATATCCCTTTTGGCAATATCATTGTGTATCATTGAAGCTTGACTTTTTTTTCCATATTCATTACTTTGATACACTTTAGGCCCATGGCTCCAATATTATATCAATTGGTAAAGGGGATTATTTTCCAAATATTCTTTGTCTACAATTGGTATTACCTCAATTGTTAGAGATTGTTTATCTTCTACTTTACAATTGGTATTAGATCCTAGAAGTCAATATTTGGCCATTTCTATGATCTAGGGGGAGCATGGGATAGTGATTGATACCCACTAAATTTTTCAATTTGGTATCATACATCTCATTATATCTTGCATATTGTCACATCTTTGGTTAAAATGACAAAGGGGAATATTTTTTATGTCCACCTTTTTGACAATGTCAAGGGGGAGAGATATATGCATTATGTAAATATAACTCTTGTATTTCATACATATACATTTGGGGAGAGATATATCTATGGGGAGAGATATATGGGATTGTATAAACCATTCATGTTTGCATGATATTGTCTATTGCAGTTGGTTTATGTAATCCATGCCTATTATATGTCACCATGACTTTATCTGGTATAATGAGTTTTTATTATTGTGTATCTCATTATATAATTGGTGCATATAAGTAGGGGGAGATCATTAGCATTGTGCTTTATTTCTTTGTGTTTTACATATGTGTGTCATCATCAAAAAAGGGGAGATTGTTGAGTATTGGTGTTTCATAACAATCTTATTTTGATGATGATCACAACATTATGTTGTTGCTAATGACTCTCTTGTTTTAGTCTCATAGCTTCATTTCAAGAATATCTCTCTTGGAGACTAAACACTTGGTGCGAGGATGGACATCAAGTGGACAAGGGCCAAAGCTTGGACTCAAGGGGTGCCAAAGCTTGGAGATGATGGAGACCATTAAGGCATCAAGATTGAAGACATAGACTCTAAGGAAAACAATGTAATCCATGTAATATTTCCTTTATTGCTTTCTCTCTTATTTGAGTCTAGGTTAATGTAATGCCTTGATAGATGGTCTACTCATTCATGCATATGTATTTAGCCATCTTAGTGAGCCTTAGGATTATCATAGAATCCAACCTAATAGGTTCATCTTGACCAAAGACTCATTTGGAGTCTCTGGCTTTCCATCAGTCGCCTGCTGAAGGATTTACAGTCAACTGGGTGATTTCCAGTCGCATGTCGATCCTTCTACAGTGGACTGATATGCACTGCTCAAGTCAACATTTCTATTGACTCTACTTGAGCTTTTCGCAACAATCGACTGATGCTCAGTTTACAGTCGCCTGTATATTTACAGTCGCATGTGAATTGGTCAACAGTCGTCTGAGTAGCGTAAGTGCATATACTGCTTCTCTCTGTTTTTCTCCATCTCCTGAAGCAGTCGACTGATGAAGGTTTTACAGTCGCCCGACTATTTTTCAATTGACTGTATTATTGACATCAGTCGCATGTATGCTTATCTGGAGAAAGAGTGCAGCTCTCTGTTTTATTTCATCCCCTGCAGCAGTCGCTTACTGAAGGTTTTACAGGGGCCTGTCCATTTACAGTTGACTGTATCGACTTCATCAGTCGACTATCCAGGCTCGGATTATAGCTGTTACATATTTTCTAGCTGTTGAACAGTCGATTGTCATTTGTTCATCAGTCGACTGTCCTTGACGTTTCTGCCCAGAAACTAGCCGTTGCAGCCTTATGCTTTTTGCTGTTTTCTTGGGTTTTGTGGGTTGATATAGGGTTCCTATATATATGGGTATGCTGAGTTTATTAGAACTTCTTGATGCTATTGAAAATCATTTAGAGATTGAAAAGCCACTCTCAAACTCTCTCATTTCCTTCTTTGAGCTCACATTCCTCTTCATGCATTGAAGTCCAGCTCAAGGGAAATCATCCAAGTGCTTTCAAGCCAATCTCAACACTTGGAGATCCTCTTCCATGCCTTTCATTCATCTATGAGTAAGCATCTCAAGGCATAGGTAAGAGTATTTATTTTACTTGGTGATTCTTGTAACACTAATTCTCTTTGTGGGAATTAGTCTTTCTCTCTTTGTAGGAATTTATCTCTTTGTGGGATAAGGATATTCTCTTAGTGGGAATAACTCTCTATGTGGGAGTAACTCTCTTAGTGGGAGTTTGATGTCCTAGTGTAGGGCTAGCCCTAATTCTCTGAGTGGGAGTTAGTAATTCTTTAGGTGGGACTTTGACCCCTGTGAAGGGTTGGTTGGGTCCTTGTGTCGGGCAAGATCCTCTTGGTGAGGTATCTCTTTGTGGGATTTGTATTCACTTCTCTTTGTGGGAATATAGTGAATATTGGTGTGGCTGGACGTACCTAAGTTTGGGGAACCAGGGTAAAATCTTGTGTTTGCGTTTGGATTGATTGTGTCAATTATTTCCTCTTGCATTTATTATTCCGCATTTGCAAGTTTAATTTTAATTGGACAATTTATTGCCATTACACTATTCACCCCCCTCTACTGTGTTGTTGTTAGTATTGCAAGGGTAAGGCAATCCTTACACGATTAGCTTGTTGAGTCTCCTCAAGGTTGAGAAGCTCAGGGTGGTTGTGCCACTCTCCCACTAAATATCTAAATTCGTTCATCTCTATGGGTTAAGATGATCGCTAAAATGTTGAGAGGATGTAGTTAGATAAAAACCATTCTACCTATATTAAATTGAACATATGTTAAATTAGTGTAGGTTTATATTTTACCGCATGGAATCCATAACATAATATCCTAGTTCAACAAAATGATTGGTTAAGGAATATCAGTTTGATAAACTAAATTATGTTCTCATTGATCCCTCCATTAAAGTGTCCTTCTAAGTACTTGCTTAAGGGCAATGATTTCCTTGAGCTCTAAGGTCTAGCATAATGAAAGCACGCTAGTTAACACTCGCATCTATGAGCTATATGCTCCAGTGGTAGCTTGAATGATGTTCAAAGCATGTTTCTCCGTACAACTTGTTAAGTCTTCTCAAGGTTTTATATAAAATAGTTTCAATCCGCAAGGTTCGAAACGTTAATCAAACTGTTTGACTCGAAGATAAGTGTGAGAGCAGTGCAAGACCATGTATCTAAATCAGATCTTGAGACAAACAACTTGTTAAGTCTCCTCAAGGTTGTAAAACTCAAGTGTTTGGATGCAGGAGATGCTTGCACAGATGATATTCATGTTTGGACTTGTATTGTCTAAATGTGATTTAGAAAAAAGAAGGTACTAAGGAAAGTTGGTTGAGAAAGAATGTTTTGTCTATCATGAGAAAATGCATAGTAGGATGAACTGAAAAATGGGACATATTTGATGCCTCGGTTTCAGAATAATTATTATACAAAGTAAAAGATTGTCCTTTGTTTTGGCTAAGGAGCAAGTGTTGTTTTGGGCCATAGTAGACATATATCACACTTGGCGAATGTTGTCACCTTGCTTCTGAAGCAATGTTTCGGTGTGAGTATTTTTTGTATAACGATATTGTATTAATTGTTAATACATGAATGCGCAAGTTATTAGTAAACCTTATCTATGGCAAAATAGACTAGGCTAGACCAGAGAGAACAGACTTGACAAGTCACATAAAGAGGGGGTCTCTTGACCTCTTGTATTATGAGTCAAAAGACACTTGTGAGTCTTGTTTCAAAGGTATGATGGCCAAAACTCCTTCTGTAAGACAGTGGGAGAATGAGTTGAAGAACTCGTGGTCTTATACATACGGATGTATCTGGATGCAAGTCTACATTAGCCAGTATAAGGTATTCTTATTTTATTACTTAGAATCACTCAAGGCATAAACACGTGTTCTTGATGAAACACAAGGCTATTGCCTTTGAGAAATTCATGAAGCATAGTAATTAAATAAAGAGCACAATGGCATAAGTATTTGAACAACTTTGATCGGATCAAAGAAGCAAATACTTAGCCATGTAATTCTTGCGCAAGTAAAAGAAAAGAGATTTTCTTGTTAACAACCACAAACAGATCTATTTGGATCAGACTCACTGTTAATGCTCATGATGACCATGAAATCTGGAATGTGCATGTAAAGTCTATTTTCTAAATGTGATTTAGAAGATCATATTTACATGAAATAGCCAGATAGTTTTCAAGGTCAGTCGGAGCGAAGGCATGTGAGACAACAAGGTGCCGGAACATATGTTTTGACAAAATAATCAAATAGTTTAACACTTTGTCAGAAACGATTATGAACTATACAGATGACCAGTGACTGTTTTGGATAATACTTGTAAGGTACAGTAAGGATATTAATTTAGCCTAAAGTGAGGATGATGAGCTGGATGAGATCCATGCAAGACAAATATTACGGATTCCAAGAAAACTATGGAACCATTTGGATGAGTTTCAAATGCGTGATCTAGCAGTAACATAGACCGGCTTAAGTCTACACAGAAGACAATTTAACAGGTCCACTCACAAAGGCTCTACCACATCAAGTCTGGAGAGACTTATGTGTAAATGTGGTATTACCGAGATAAATGGGCATGAGTGCAAGTGGGAGATATTAGGAGATGGGTATGCCCTCGAGGCAAATTTATCTTTGTGTATATGAACAAACACCTTGTTTGAAATAACAGTAAGTTGTTTGGTAAGAATTTACCTAAGTAAATAATAATATAGTGTCATTAGAACTTAGGTAAAGTCCTGAGACTTAATTTGAGATCAAACATGTATCGAAATGGAGATCTCGATCATGGAGAAGTGCATGATCGTTTGTAGCATAAGTCTAAAATCGTTCGTGGTCGTAGATGTTTCAAGAAAAGGATATCGACACATTGGATAGACCATTATGTCTTAGTCTTCACTATGGATTGGTAACGATGATCTCATAATCGTTCGACATAGTGAGGTTGGAGACGAGACACAGATGTTCATTAAAGAATGAGTTTACTGAACGACCCAACGAGAGCACGAACCTGTGCGTGAACAGTGTCACTTTGATTTTTGATCTAGCCTTGGGCCAAGCCCTGTTGAATGGTCTTTGTTTGGGTGACACTTGAATCGTACGAGGAGAGTAGTGGCCAAGAAAGAATTCGTCTCTCCCGGTATGAGGAGCTAGTGTCGCATGAGTCGGTATAGTTTTTAGCGAAAAAACCATAGCCTTGGATTAGATACAACAAAGATTAGCTAAGACCGAATGATGTCGACCGGACGCAAAGCTATTAGGGGTTGACAATTAACCATATCATATGCTTCGAACAACATAGTTATGCCGAAGGGACTAAAACTATGTCATTCATCACAGACACAGTCAGGGTGGTCGTGACAATACTCATGGCAATGGGCTAATCACATAATGATGATATCGAAACAGGGACGGCACCTGCTGCTCGTGGTCACTACCGTTTGGGGTTTCGAGCCCCACTTGTAGTAGGGTCAGGCTGTATGGTCTAACACAGAGTGTGACCTTCGTCAAGTAATAGGTAGAATTAGGAAGATAATACATCGGATGTTTGTAAATTAATTGTGTTGCAAAAAGTGCATAAGATGCATGTGCATTTATTATGTCACAAAAGGTTTGCGATATTGGCTTTAGAACAATTAAAGATGTGGGAAATATGCATAGGAAGGACCTATTTATGTATACGAGGGTTTGAGAATGCCTCAGACTAGATCCAAGCTCAAGCACGAGCTCAAACGGCTCGAAAAGAGCCGAAAATCAATGAAAAGGCCCCGAAAACAGCCTTTTTGGCGGGCCCGGCCCATTGGGCCGGGCCTGTGCCAGTCGGTGCCAGCAAGGGCGCCAGCCATTGCCAGCAAGGGCACGTGCCGCACATGCACCCAGATGATGGTGCAGTGGGCTCCCTTTCAAGGTTTTTGTGAAAAATCTTTTGCATCTGCGTTTTTGCAAAAAAAAACACATGAAAGATCGAACTTTGCACGTACGTTTGAAGGGTTAAATAGACTTGGAATTATGCACAGTTTATTTGTATACGTTCATAGTTCAATGCTCTTCGAAATCATGTATGATATCGCCTTTGGGGGCCAACGATGGGAGGGAAACAATTGGCCAAAGATTGGACTTCGTGAAGAGCAAATTTGGAATTGGATTTTCCTCTAATTATTTAGTCCCACATCGGATGTGTCGGGAGAAGGATGGATCAACTCTCTATATAAATATGGGCTAACTGTCCTCCTTGAAACTAGTATCAGAGCTTGGATTTGGGTAACTCCACCTAAACGTGTGCAAGCCCAAATTTAAAGCCAAAGTTAATTCCCTCGTTCTCCATCGTTCTTCTCTGCTCTTGATCGAGTCCTAACAAGTCTACAAAGGAGTTTGAATCAGGTCCGGAATAGGTGAAACTTTTTGGAGCACGTGGTTGGCTCGGGGATAAGGGTGTTGATCGAATCAGAACGGGGTCTAGCTCAAGGGAAGTGGTTCAGCTCCTATAACACTGGGCATTGGTTTGAGGGAATCTGCGATTTGGTAACATGCAAGGCAGAGGTTAGTACTTTATATTCATGCATTTATTTTATAATTGTAGTAGTTTTATAGACCTATCTTTACGGGTTGGTCAGACCCACCTGGGGATAGTAGAGATTCTGGTTATGGTTTTATTTTCTTATGCCTTCTTAAAATGGTTTTAAATTTTTTCTGATGCTTATTTGTTTTCTTCGTCTGCCTGACCAAGGCAGAGATGTCGATTTTGAGCCCTTAGGATCGAAGAAAACCCAACATTATCCACATTCCTCTTAAAAATTATGGGTTAACAAATATGAGCTTAGATGATTATAGCAAGCATGATTTGCGCGTTTAAGATCATAAAATGTGTTATTAATTTTAAGCATACAATTTGAAAATTCATAATCAATAAATCTAGGGCTTGCTCAACATAGACGTCTTCCTTATCATAATAATTTAGAAAGATACATTTGACATCCATTTCATAGAGCTTGAAGCCTTTATGGCAAGAAAAACTGAGCAAAAATCCTTATTGCTTAAATAATAGCAACTGGAGCAAAAGTTCCATCCAAATTGATGTCTTCTACATAATTGTAATCTTTAGCAGTAAGGTTAGCATTATTCATAATCACATTGTCTTATTCATCCAATTTATTTTTATAGGCCAATCTAGTCCCGACAATAGGATATATGGTCATTATGTTTAGGTACTAGTTTCCACACATTGTTTTAGATGAACTAATTCAATTATCCATGCATGGTAATGATATAATTATCTTCTAATAAAATTTCATTAACATTCGTGTGCTCTATTTTAAAAGGAAAAGTAATGTTTTCATAGAATTCTCTGAGAGATGAACATGTTTGTATATCTACACCGGGGTTATCAATTACCAGTTCTCAAGGATTGTTCTTCGAGAACTTTAGGCTATCTGATCATGAACTCTCCATTTGCATTCTCCTATCAAGATTCTGTCTTTCTTATGCTTAAATTGCTCTAAAATGACTTTCTCCTCTAGGGTCAAACATGTGGTTCTTCATCAGGCATATCAATACAAACAAGCAGATCAAATATTACATGGATAGAATTTCCTAAAGTTTGGTTATCTTATTATACATTCTATATATCTTGCTAAAAGAAGAGCATCCTAAAAATATGCACTCATCAGCTTTAGATCCAAATTTTCCTAAAGCCTATTCATGTTTAAAAAATAGTAGTTAAACCAAAAACAAGAAGATTTGCAAGACTGGGTGATTTTTAATAATAAAGCTTAAAAGAAGTTTTGTTTAGGAATGATCTAGTATATACCATGTTCATTACATGACACATCATATCAACTGCTTCAGCCCAAATATATGTATGTAATTTATATGTATTAAATATAATTCTAACCATCTCCAATATTGTTCGGTTCTTTCGTTTAACCACCCCATTTCCTTACAGCATTCTTAGAGAAGAGAACTCATTCAGAATCCTTCTTTTTTAATAATAAAAGTTTTTAAATAAACTATTTTTAAACTCTTCAATATGATATGGGTGTTATGAGTGAGGGAGGCTTTTGGCCTCCCCACCTCTCTATCCCTCCATTACTCCCCACTATTTAGTAGTGTGGACCTTTGGTATTTCATGGATATGAATATATAGAGAATCATGGCTATGAGCCATGGTTACTCCTTCTTTAAGTTTATGTAACACGTTATCAGCACGTTGTTCTAAGAAAAATTTCTACACATCAAATTTTCTTCTCTTCTAAAAGCGAAGGAATCAATTTCTTAGCTATTTGGATAGCTGCCATCGCATGGAGGTTGCGCTATGGAATCTATTCTCGTTGGCAGCTCGTTCGCCGACGTCGCAAGGATGTGCATCGTATTATTCTCTTCGGATCTCTTTTTCCAAATTTTTCCGGTTAGAGGTAATTCATCGATCCAGATCTAAAACTAGATTAGATTGAATCTGTTTAGATCTAATATTATTGGACCAATAATATTATCATATCAAAGTAAAATTGTTCATAATCTATGTTTTAGATTACCATAATATAATAACATAGTTTATCAAAAAAAAGTCAAAAAAAATTTAAAATCCCAATAGAGATGGCATGAAGATGTCGAACCCAAAAACCCCTAACAACAACAAATTGCTTGTTATCTGGAGGACGTTCAGCCTCTCGTGCCCCTCCACGGCATGTTGTTAGGAACCCCCCTACACCAGGTACAACCTATTTATTCCCATAAACCTTGATTCATGTGAGGTATAATTGCTGACCTCACGTGTTGTTTGCACCTTGGTTGTTTCATGCTGATGATCAGCAATTTTTTTCTTCCATAGCCATTGTTTTACCTATCTGAACATTGGCTGACAATATAATCATATTGTTAATATGCGAGCAATTGCCGTTATTGTGGTTTCAATCTATGGTTTGTACTTGCTTGATAACAGGTGACATATGAAGTTATTTGGGATGACACGAAGTTCATGGAACATGATTTGGATAATCATTATTTCTCTTGTAATCTCTCAAATTTCTCATTGTTCAAAATTGAAATCTTCGTGTCAGAATCTTACTGTATAAAATTGAAACATGTCACCTTTCTCATTGTTTAAAGTATATGACTTGCAACATGATTGGTTCATATAAATTCTGGGTCTATACATGTTTTCCTTGCATTCTGACCTGCCAGTACTCCGTATTCTCCTAGCTGTGAGGGTGAATCGATGGGCCAACTTTTCTTTTTCTTGGGAGAAATAGTGATTGTCTCGGTTAAAGAGAAAAAGAAAATGAGAAATTGATGTGTAGGAAACATAAATTTGTTATGAATGGGGGAGACCTTTGGTCTCCACCCAGTATCATCCACCATTAAATCCACTCTTAGTGGGTGTCCCTTGGGTTCCAAGGGACTTGTAACTCTCATATTATATTGTATATATGGATATGGTATCAACCATAGTTTCATATTTTTGCATATGTTGTTGCTTGTAATATGTATGAACTACATGTTTAATTGCTATTTGCATGATTTATTCATACATTTGTACTCAAACTATGATTCTGGTACAATAATAATTTTTCAAAAAAAAAAAATTTTATAAATCATATCTATATTGACAAATGAACCTGAAGTTCAAATAGAATGTCAATACCCTTCTAACCAAATAAAATACGTTTAAATTATGCGACCATTAATGCTTCCATCTTCTGGGCATACGTCTAAATGATGCGTACTTCGCGGTAAATAGATATATCATATCTATTTTAATATATAATATTATGCACACCCGAAGATGCCATAAATCCGCTAATTTATTGAGTACACTCACGTTACAAGGTAAGATTCTTGAATCTAGTCTTGCATAATGCACGCGCCTGAAGTCGTGCATGCATAAAAGTGAGAACTAAATTTTTCGCACCAACGTATCTTTGCTCCCCGTATTCATGTTCCTCTATCCACATAAATCAAAAACGGCTCAATAAAATGGCCGGAAGACCATACTAGAGCATTCACATGAACTTTGAAAAGTCTATCATAAATTAGATTAGTTGAATATATACTTAAAACAGGGGAAGACCATGACATGTTATGTCCTGGACATAAATATAGAAAGGGAAGATATGATATACCTCTACTTGGAATAATCAATGTCAGACCTATATCAGACCCTGAAGTTCTGAAAAGTCCCATATTGCTTTTGTAATATGATAGGTCATTAGATTATGCCATTGATAATATATACATATCTAGTCTAGACGACGTTTGTCGATCTACCTATTTTGTATATATATATATACTATATGAGGACAAATATATTTATGAAAATAAAATTTTATCTAGTACCAGACCATAGTTATTAGTGAGTATTTTTCAAAAATAGCATCAGACTTATGCTTTAAAAAGCATTTCACCCTTAATTTTATCCAGAAGATAATTATTTTTTGGGACGTCTACTTGAGGTTCAAGCTTTACAAAGCCTGAATACTCTATATAAGGATACGCCCGTACTCTCAAATATTAAAAATCAATAAAGCCAGAAGCTTTTTCCCAAATAAATTCAAACATAGGAAGATAAAAGGAACACATGTAGTGCTCTCTTTCGTCCAAATCTTACTTTTGGCACGATATAATATGCCACCTTGGATTGTTATTGATGCAAAACATCATTTACCAATCTTATATAAACAAAGAACTATAAGTTTCTTCAAATATGGTGACATTTTCATTATCCCATTAAATGGGAAAAATGATTACGAGAACATCTCCACTTCACGTGGATATTGAATCTCAATACTTCCTCTAATAGAATTTATATGATATATTTTACTATCATCATTAAATTATGAAGACCTCTTGGTCTCTTGAGAGTATTTTAGGGATAAAAGTTAAACTTTTTCACTCCCTAATAGGGCCGATGATGTACATTAGTGTACTCATCTATATATCCTCTTAAAATGGTCATAATCAAACCTTTGTTATCCAATCGCTGTCCAGATTATTATTAATCATAACGGACATGTTACCTTACTGGGATATTGGTTGGGCTATTACTTACCCTCATACCACCCTCAAAAATGACACAGTGGAACTTATTCATCGGGATTAACCATCCTGGATGAATATATTCTGAGATCCCCAAACGGGGGAGGCATTACTGCACATCTTATAGATTGTGCCTTGGCGGTTTCATATCCCCAGTTCTATGCTCCACTTCGTTGAAGTCGAGCTTATTGCGGATTTTTTGTGGATAACACTGGGAAATCAATTATATTTAACAACTGGAAGAAAATTGAACACCCTGAAGTTTTGTGTTCACACCCAGAAATGTGTTATATATAAATCATCAAAATGATTTAAACGGATTACTTATCCATTAAAAATCCAGTTGTAGGTGACCGTGTGGGAACATGCAAACCATCACAACGCCTCCTTAGAACCTATTTATATGAGCCTGATCACCTCATATAAACAGTTTCCGAGAACCCCTAACGGTGGAAGCGTTTAGAGCACATATTATCGATGGCGCCATGATGAGTATACATCCCCATATCACCACTATGGACCATCATAATACCGAACTATTTACCGAAAGTAATTACCCCAGATAAATAGATTCTGAGCACTCTAAACAGGGGAAGCATTTAAAATCACTTCTCCTAAGACGTGCATTGATGGGCCCTCTTTTAAAGACTTGATGTGATCCTGAAGATCCTTCATAACCTTAATTCCCCAGTATTAGGTTTAACAAAACTACTATAATCATCCATGAGCCTGAAGCTCAATTTGACCATTTAAAATATTAATACCTATGATCTGATTATCATGAATAGTGATGAGATCCTGAAGATCCACACTTATGAAACTGTTAAACAGTTATCAGACATAGCTACTGACAATATAAATATTGTCAAATTCACACATCCCTGCTACTAAAAATCCAGCTAGGATTGACATACCAAATATAATGGATGCAATCCACCAGTAGCAGAAGTGGATATCCTCAACGGATGAGAGGACATACCACGAGGCTCCAAAGCGAGAAATAACTCCTGGAGACCCTAAAACAATACCACCACAGGAAAGTGAGCTCATCTCCATATCCTCTTCCTTTCCAGAACCTCCAGAAGAAATGAATCTGGAATAAATTGAATAATGTACGTATACGGAGAGGTATTTGGATAAAACACACTTGTCGACAATTACTCACATTTCATTTTGACATTGATACCGTTCCCAATCTCTGTTTCCTGAAGCAATCGCAGAAATTTGGCCAAATTATGTGGAACGAGGCAATAATAAGTTGAGCTGGACTCACTTATGAAATGTGAAGTATTTGGACCTGAAGTCCTGATATCAAAAGATATCAAACCTGTGGGTTGCCGAGTATTGTATAAATAAATAAAATCGTATGCTATAAGCAAAACGCTATAGCTTAAAGGTTTATTTCGTAGAAACCAGGAAGTAACCATGTAAGATGAGCTTAACTCACTTACAAAATTATTTAAACTGATGCATCAGGCTCTCTGGTCATAGTTGCGAAAACCACACGATTGGCAAAGAAAATTTTAGGCTATGTTGCTATGGATGATGTGACAACATACCCTTATGAATTACCATCCTGAAGATGAAATCATCATCCTGAAGATGAGACTATCATCCTGAAGATGAAACCATCATCCCGAAGATGAATAATCATCCTGAAGATGAGACCATCATCCCGAAGATTAAACCATCATCCCGAAGATGATACCATCATCCTGAAGATGAATGTACATCTTGAAGATGATACCATCATCCTGAAGATGAAACTATCATCCTAAAGATGAAATACTCATTCTGTACACGATAACATCATCCTGAAGATGACTGTACATCTCGAATGTGAAAATATCATCCTTATGATAATACCATCATACTGAAGATGAAATAATCAACCAGAAGATGAAAACATCATCCTGAAGATGACTCATCATCCTACAGATGAGAACTTCATTAACCCGAAGTTGATGAAGAAACATGGACAATTGCATTCCACTATATACACCAACTGGGTGTCTGGATGCATATTGAAGACCTTTTCCCCTAGCTGGAAGAGGGGGAGAATATCCTAGGTCCTGAAGTACCCAACTCCTTTATCTGGCCAACTGCACATGTCTTTATAGAACGTTTGCAGTAAAGCTGTTAGCCAGATACAGTGTAGTGCCTGTAGCGCAACACTGGACCATGGATACATATCTTCTGCGCTCTCCAAGGGTCAAGGATCAGAACCCATGGAAATATATTTGCATATGCAGATTAAAGATCATTGCGATGACTACGCACAAAATGAACAGCCATTTCCTGAAGATATACACAGCATCATCCTAAGTCTACATCAAACTTCTATTCCGAGAAGCTCATCATCCAAGAATCAAATCGAATATATGCACAACCAAGTCCTACGGTACCTTGCAGATACAGTGACGACTGGGTCAAAGTCTACAGACATGGAGCCATCTGCCAAGTTTCGTAGAGCATACCACGTCAGAGCCCCCTTTTGTTTCAGCGGCTTCCAGATATGAGTGCAACTTGCATAGATGAGTGGTTATTGTATTTTGTTTTTCTTTTTGGAATTTCGTGGAAGATGTATAGATACTTAGGATATTGGTGTATAGATACATAGGATATCTACAAGCCTGAAACTTGTATGGTTCAGGGGGAGTAACCTGTGGGTTGTACTCTTTTTCCCTTAAGCTATTGATTTTTCCCACTGGGTTTTCCACAGCTAAGGTTTTAACGAGGCAAACACGATTACTCTGGATCCAGAAGTATCCACCCACTTAGCTTTATACGCTAAGACCAAAGAAATGGATGGATAAGGGGGAGTGTTATGAGTGAGGGAGGCTTTTGGCCTCCCCACCTCTCTATCCCTCCATTACTCCCCACTATTTAGTAGTGTGGACCTTTGGTATTTCATGGATATGAATATATAGAGAACCATGGCTATGAGCCATGGTTACTCCTTCTTTAAGTTTATTTAACAATGGGTTCAAATAGGGAGGTCGTTTTCTTTTTCAATCAATTTTTAAAGATTTTAAAATTCTTTAAAATGGTTACTTTTGTTGGCTTTGAAATAAATCCCATGTAAATATGAATAATCAATGACCACTAATAGACAAAACCTCTTGCCATCTAACTCCAAGTATTGACATGTCTGGAAAAAATCATATATATGAAACATATGGAGTGGTTTTGTGATACTTACCTGATTCTTGGCTTTGTAATAATATATGATAAATTCAGCCATTTTGTCCTATATTGTATGCAATATGAACTGGACATATGTGTCATTAAATGGTAGAAGATGCATTAGACATATGAACAAATATAATCAAATTACTTTCTTTCATAAAAGAATGATGAAATCTTCTTTTCTATTCAGGATATAAATTGCCAAGTACAGCCTTTTTTTCGTAAAACGTTAATAAGCAAGTATCATATTTAAGCCTTTTAAGCCGAACAAAAATTTCTTTCCAGTCTTTTCTAAATCAATAATTGTGGATTTAACTGTTCATTTACAGAAACAATCATTGTGCAACGAAGTTTAATTTTTTTTATTCATTTCATGATTCACATGAGAAATTACTTAACTATTTTCTTTTCTTTTTTCAAAACTTCCAGTTTTCCATTAATTCATTGTTCATGTCTATATACAGGGTATATTCTAAGCATTCATGAGATGAGGTATTCAAAGTATGCAACAGTGGAAGCATTTACTTCTAAAACAACCCTTTTCAAATTTCTATATAATTCTTTATTATATCTGTTTACGGGTGTTTTCTCATCACTGACTCGTTGACCGACAACTAGGCGGTCAATATGGTCAAGGGATCGGTTGAGATCTCTTGGTTACGCCGAACGCACGTGCTCTCGGCGTGGATAGTCGATGGATCCGCGGCTGAGCAGACGCTTCGGGAGAGTGTCGGTCTTCGGTTGGCGTGGAGACGAGGGGAAGCCTCGGTTCCTGGTTGAGTGCTCGGCCTCGGCTGGACGAGCGTCGAGGGGAAGCCTCGGCGCCTTGAACGTTCCTCGGTCTTGATTGGCGCCTTAAACGTTCCTCGGTTTTCTCACCACTGACTCGTTGACCGACAACTAGGCGTTCAACGTGGTCAATGGATCGGTTGAGATTCCTTGGTTACGCCGAGCGCACGTGCTCTCGGCGTGGATAAGCGATGGATCCGCGGCTGAGCAGACGCTTCGGGAGAGCGTCGGTCTTCGGTTGGCGTGGAGACGAGGGGAAGCCTCGGTTCCTGGTTGAGTGCTCGGCCTCGGCTGGACGAGCGTCGAGGGGAAGCCTCGGCGCCTTGAACGTTCCTCGGTCTTGATTGGCGACGACGCTCGCCAACGGCGAGCGGGCTCGTTCCTTACTGGATTGTAGCATCGGCGCTTCGGTTCAGCTCCTTCCTGGACAGACGAGGAAACTCGTCAGGGGGGGCGGACCTTGGTTCCGGTCAAGTCCCCTCCGATGCCTAAGTCACAACGGATCTGTGTAATGCTCGGCGGGATCGGTACGGCTCAAGAGGAGGCCAGCACACGTATCCTCGGACCGAGCTATGACAGGGGAGATAATGGGAAAAAGCAAGGTCTTGTTAATGGAATACCTCAGTTATAGGTGACAAGGATTCAATCTTCCTCCCAGTTGCCCCTGTTATTCCTTTATAGGGTTTGGCCCACGATTGCCCCTAATCTACGTCCCCTGACCGCCTCACCCCACTCATGTCCCCGCGATCCGCCCTCATCAAGGCGCCCGCGCGCGTCGTGGGGGGGTCGATTAGTGAGCTCCTTAATGGTCATTAAGGTGCCGCGCTTTCAGGGGCTCGGTTATCCGGAGCGCGTGAGCTAATCGTGCGTCCTCCGGGCCGGGGTCGGTCCGACTTCAAGTCCTTTCGTGGGCCTCGTCAGGCGGGCCTAATCCCATTCGTGGGCTTCCCGTTCTAGGCTTGGGCTTGGGTCTCTTGCTCTTGGGCTTCTCCAAAATAGTCGTATCAATATCTTTCAAACTTGCATCTTTTCCGACAAGATCTAATTTTTAAAAAGTTTACAAGTTAACCAACCTGTCAAAATATTTACTATACAACGTTACACATCGTAAGAAGGATTTACCTCATCACTAGAACTTCCATTTTCAGAATTGTCTGAAGTCTCATCCCTTTTGCTCTGAGACAAAAGCATGACTTTATCTCATTCTTACTCGGTGTTCTCGTTGAATTCTTTGATTTATAATAAGAATAGGGAGAGTAGAGCACATTCATGACTTTTGGCATTGGGAGAGTATCGTTTTTATCATTTGCATTATACCTATTCTATGATTTGATGATTGTAGAATCAGAAGCCGCGATAATGTGTTAATGATAGCTATATTTAATCATCTGTCTCACATCATAATTATTGGATATTGTTGTTTTCAGTACGTAGGAATAATAAAAAAAACACAAAGATTAAACACACATCAACATCAAGGTGACACAAGAAATTTGGTAACGCAGTTCGGTGCGCACACCTACATCTGCGGGGCCACGCCCAGAAAATCAGAATACTCCACTAAAATAATCAATGAGTACAATCATTAATTATCACCATTCTATTAGGAGGAACAACCTCACCCTCAATACAAACCGTGATGGGTGGTCTCTACCAATCCATGGAGTATTCTCGGCAAGCTCCCCTTGCCCAACCGACTAGATCAACTCCCTTGATCCTACGTGCGTAACCGTCGGCCTCCTCCCGGAGTTCTTCAAAAAACTTTCGTAAAAGCCGTCACACTAGCCGCCAATCTTCGCAACCTTAACAACCCGTCTCCCCCTCAATCGTGGAGTGGTTAAGGAAGTTTGCTTGATAAAATCTGAGAAGATTGGGCGCCCACAATATACGGAACCAGCTAGGAAATAATTCCGCCAAATCTTCTAAAGATAGCAACAACAATAAGTGGGCGAGATTCTCTCCAACCGAATCAACAATAATAACGAGAGATTGCAACTTCCAAATGTAACTTCAACAGAATATACCAGAATACCTAAAAGAGATAACATGAGATCTGTCATAATCCACCTTTGATAACCGCTGAAGTGCGCCAATCAATTCCAGCCTTCTGACACAACATGTTGTACATAATGTTGTATAATAACGTTCAACATAATATACAACATGGCCAATAAATATGATCTTTCATACCTCGGTTGTGGATTGATACTTTCATTCACCTTCGTCAGCAAATCTTATGCATACCTGCATTCAACCGAATATCTGGAGAAGATCTAAACAATAATGCAAGATCTGAAAACATTCATATATAGAATCTTCAACCGCACATATCTTCAACCGCACAACCATTCAGATATGAACCCATTCAGATTTTGTAACCAGTATTTATGGGTAAATAACTTCCTCTTTAATGCAAAATATCCCCCAATATTTCTAGGATCACTTCGGGTAAGAAATCTCATATTCAAGGAACCACCGAATATATTTCGGGTAAAATGATTAAAACAAATCTCATGTGTATATTTTGCCCATAGAATAAGGATCTATTTCTGGTAAATAAAACCAATAAATCTCAGCAAATATTTCCTCTCATCAATTTAGGAACTAACCAGATTCCCAAATATTCTCGACAAATCTCCATCAATTAAGGAACTAATTCGGGTAAGAAGGAGTATAAAAATCTCACCAATATCTGGAATCAATCAAATCAGGAACCTCCGATATTCTAGGCTACAAATCAGATCTGAGATCACCACGACAGATTTGTAGACCAAAGCAGCGTTTCTGTATATGAACAATTATTCCAGATCCCGAATGTTGAACATAATGTTGCAACATAATGTTCAACATTTTGCTCAAACTGCTCAAAAACAATCCAGATTCCACAAACTGAGCTCTCCAGATATAGTGCCACTAATGCCAACAAATATCAGCAGAAATTCAACCCTTTGACATTATGTGGCACAACCCAAAGCAAGCGTCAACCAAGCACACATTCTCCCCCTTTGAGCCACAATAATCCGAAACACATTCTCCCCCTTACTAGAACAACCCGAGCAGTGATCACCTCAAAAAATACAGCCAAATTATTCAGAAAAGACACCACATTCTCCCCCTTTCAGCTAGCCTCACAGCTCCAAAAGAAAATTTAGAAAAACTCAACCGAGGCACATCCAGTGGCTCCTCTGTGTCTCTTAATAGCAAATAAAATCTCAGGCACATCGGAATAATAGAAAGAACACTATACCTCACATCTGACAGTAGGGTGACGAATGAAATGATGTCCAGGGTAGAAGTCGAGTTCTGAGGGGCCGAAAAGTAGTTGGAGAATTGAAAATATCGGCGGTGTTGACAGAGGGTACATGTGAAGATCCAATGGCACCGGTGGAGGAAGAGCAGTGAGTAGAGCAGCGAGATAGCACTCTGATATTTCTGGAGGAAGATTCATGAGACTTTGGCGCAGGTTGCTCACAGTGATTGTCGAGGGGAGATGTCGAGTCTGGTGTCATAACATCTGCAGCAACATTGTTCTGTGTTGTATCTAATGTTACAACATTAGTCACAACATGAAGTGCTTTCTCTGAAGCTGTAGTGTTCTTGCTGTATAATTCAGACTTTCTGACCCATTGCTTCTTCATCTTCATATCAGGGTGTCTACCATTTCTTCCTTCTGACCAATGTCGCATGCGACTGAAGCAGTTTCTCTCAGTATGGCCTATGAACTTGCAGTAAGCACATGCAGGACGACCACCTTTTACGCCTCTAGTCTGCTTCTTCTGATCATGCTCCTTGTGCTGACCCATTCTTTCAAGTTCTTTGGTAACTTGACTTCTTCTTTCAGCAGACACGTTATAGAAAGCTCCTCTATTGTATCCCACTCCGGTGCGATCTCCTGAAATCTTACCCATGTTCAAGATATCATCCAGCTTTGCTTTCCCAGAATTCCACTTATCCAATGTGCATTCAGCTTTCTCTGCCCTGAGAAGAAAATTTCTGAAGTTGCTTTCCAATTCTCTACAATTTTCCTCAACTTTCAGACATTTGATTTTGACCTCCCCCTTCTCTTTCTTCAGTCTTTCATTCTCCACCTTCAAGACTTTGTTGATATTGCAGATTTGCACCCACTTCTCAAACATCATCTGGTATGCTTTTCGGATATCATCGTCACTAACTTCCTCATCGATATCTACTTCAGACTCAGATTCAGTTGTAGAAGTTGTGGATGATGTTAAACCCGATGTTGCAACACTGGATCTGACACTGTTTGATTTGTTGGCTGATGTTGTATGTAATGTTGTAACATCAGATTCAACATGGCTACTAGTGTTGTAATCAGGTCGCTTCTTCTGAGAGGCTGCGAGGGCAATGTAATTTCTGACGATTTCCTCATCTTCAGCACTCCTATCGGACTCATCTTCACTCCAGGTACTGGTCGAGGACTTTCCTTTTTTCTTCTTCAGAGTGTTTGCACATTCAGCATGTATATGCCCAAATCCTTTACATACTCTACACTGCATCCCTTTTCCTTTCTTTTTCCCTTTACTACTGATCTTATTCAGCATTCTACTGATATTTTTAGTCAACACGGCAATATCTGCATCTACACCCGATTCATCATCTTCTTTATAGACATCTCTAGCTTCAACTTTTAGGGCCATTACTTTGTCCACGTTCTTCTGCTTCAGATTTATTTCATAGGTCTGAAGTGACCCCATGAGTTCATCCAGCCTCATGGTGGACGTATTTCTGGCCTCCTCAATGGCTGCAACTTTGGCCGAAAATTTGTCTGGAAGAGATCTCAAGGTTTTCTTAACTAACTTCTTTTGAGAATATTTCTTCCCAAGCTGAAAGGCCTGATTGGCGATATCTCTCAACCTCCCATTGAATTCGGCAACAGTCTCGTTGTCATACATCTTTAGATTTTCAAACTGAGAAGCTAGCATCTGGAGTTTGGAAGCTTTTACGGTACTTGTTCCTTCATGAAAATTCTGGAGAATATCACATGCTTCTTTGGCATACTCACATGTGGAGATCAGCTTGAACTGCTCTTCATCTACAGCCGAAAAAATAGCATTAGTTGCTTTAGAATTGCACAAGGCCGCATGTTCTTCAATCCGACTCCAGTCTCTTGCCGGCTTGAGGTGTTCTTTGCCATCTTTGTCAATTTCGATCGGCGGTGTCCATCCTTCAACGACAGCGATCCAGTTCTCATCAATGGACTTGATGAATACACGCATCCAACACTTCCAGTAAGTGTAGTTTGTACACGTGAGCAGTGGAGGACGAACAACGGAGGCACCTTCTCGTGTAGCCATGATTCAAGTACTGAAATCCAAGATCACACCTTCTTTGAAAACAAAGATACACTGGTGACCTGCTCTGATACCAATTGTTGTTTTCAGTACGTAGGAATAATAAAAAAAACACAAATATTAAACACACATCAACATCAAGGTGACACAAGAAACTTGGTAACGCAGTTCGGTGCGCACACCTACATCTGCGGGGCCACGCCCAGAAAATCAGAATACTCCACTAAAATAATCAATGAGTACAATCACTAATTATCACCATTCTATTAGGAGGAACAACCTCACCCTCAATACAAACCGTGATGGGTGGTCTCTACCAATCCATAGAGTATTCTCGGCAAGCTCCCCTTGCCCAACCGACTAGATCAACTCCCTTGATCCTACGTGCGTAACCGTCGGCCTCCTCCCGGAGTTCTTCAAAAAACTTTCGTAAAAGCCGTCACACTAGCCGCTAATCTTCGCAACCTTAACAACCCGTCTCCCCCTCAATCGTGGAGTGGTTAAGGAAGTTTGCTTGATAAAATCTGAGAAGATTGGGCGCCCACAATAAACGGAACCAGCTAGGAAATAATTCTGCCAAATCTTCTAAAGATAGCAACAACAATAAGTGGGCGAGATTCTCTCCAACCGAATCAACAATAATAACGAGAGATTGCAACTTCCAAATGTAACTTCAACAGAATATACCAGAATACCTAAAAGAGATAACATGAGATCTGAAATAATCCACCTTTGATAACCGCTGAAGTGCGTCAATCAATTCCAGCCTTCTGACACAACATGTTGTACATAATGTTGTATAATAACGTTCAACATAATATACAACATGGCCAATAAATATGATCTTTCATACCTCGGTTGTGGATTGATACTTTCATTCATCTTTGTCAGCAAATCTTATGCATACCTGCATTCAACCGAATATCTGGAGAAGATCTAAACAATAATGCAAGATCTGAAAACATTCATATATAGAATCTTCAACCGCACACATCTTTAACCGCACAACCATTCAGATATGAACCCATTCAG